>JACEVL010002986.1:0-16531 GCA_020284085.1 Aporrectodea caliginosa
TTAAATTAACCTGTGACTTGATTAAATTAAGCATGACAAATTCGTGCAGTATAGAACAGGAAGGGAGACCCAGAAGAGTGGAAATTCCGCTACGGAGAGCCCCCAATTATCTGTTGTACTAGTTTGATGGCTATGGGGGCCTTGCGAAAGTGTGCGCACCGTAAGTGACCAGGGGACTTTATTATTATTTAGGAAATGTTTAACGACATCTTTTAGCGACAAAGGCCGTTGAGGACTTTAATTGAGGGGACTTTAATTGAGGGGATTTTAATTTGTGCCCACCCCCATTATAATTTGGACGGGTGTGTGGGAAAACTGGCAGTAGGCTAAATCGTAGAAAGGCGACATCTTGAGGCTGTCAGGGTATTTAGTCAGAAAATATAGAATTTGGTCTGTTGTACGGCGCAAAATCAAAACCTGAGGTCGACGCCAAAAGCAGCCGCAAGATGTCGTCACGCTCTTTTATACCGCAAATCTTATTTGGTAATTTTTAGATTCTGTTAAATGATTATTTGTCAATTTCGTTCAATATTGGAATTGCAAATTCACTTTTGTGATTCCAAGTATATTTGGCTCATTTGTGACACCTTTAATACGCAAACATATTCTCTATAATTACATGTGCAATTTTCGTTCAATAGATGTTTTCTACATTTTTAACTATGAATGATCGTTAAGGTAAGATTGGCGTAAGATGTCTTTAACGCTACATCCATCCATTCATCCAATCTGTTAGTGAACGTGCACATTTGTATTGAAAATTCAGGTTAGATTTTTTTCAATTATGCACTTTTCCGGATATAAGTGAGACTGACATTTAGGCGGTAGTCTGAGTACCAAAAATGTTATTTTTCGTTCATACTTTCACTTGGCACAATGGAATTTTAAATGCATATTTACATAATATTGAACTGTTTACATTTCATTTTCCATCAACGAAAAGTTGCACATTTTTGAGAAATCAATTTTTATAGTTTAATTATTTTTTACTGTAATGTACTTACTTATTTTACGCAATTTTCGAACTTGGGTTTCCTTTTAATCATTATCAAGATGCTTTCAGTCTTCCGTTTTAGTACGCTAGATTTATAAACAAATTGTATTGGAACCTTATAAAAATTATGACAAGCATATAACTTTCAGAATTTGTTCATAGAGGTATATACTTTGTAAGAAAGTGAAGGATACACACATTTTTGACCGTTTACTGTGCTTTTTGGGCAATTGTAACTGTTGTTGACGTCCGGTGGTATTACCGTGGTAATGGAGCTAGCCGGTGTAGCCGCTATATGGCCGCCTTACCGTTGGATTTAATAAGAATGTTTTCGACGGAAAATATGTACATGTAGGCTTCGGTTTTCTCTGATCGATGGAATTAAACTAGGTTCATGAAACGTTTAATTAAGTCGCCGTTGAAGCAAGCGTCCATTAGGCAGGCCATACTCCATGCCGCCTGACCTCTTGGGGGTTGTATGCTACCACTTCTGTTTGGTGTTTGAGTGGATGTAACTCAATGCGGACTTAATGAAATGCATTAGGTTTTAGTTTGTCTGTTGATGAAATCCTCAGATTTAAACATTCGATTATGAAAACGTTTCAGGATAATTCTACTGCAGTACATGACCGTGTTATACCTTTAGCAAACCATAATATGAAAAAAAACTTTTGGTAACACACGCAGAGTGAGTAGATTGGAGAAGCCTATCAAGGCATGTGAACGGATACAAAACAAGTGTGTTACCATCATGACCTTTGCTGATTCTATGGGACGGAGCATAAAGGTGTAAATCTCCGGGCCTTCTGATCACTACAGCGACCTATTACGATGCCTGCAATAACTAATCTTAATTTGCTGTGGCACGCAGGCAGCTCACCCCGTGAAACTATGAATGTACGCCCAAACATTGAAACACCAAATATAATATTTGATTAACCACTGTATGTAAAAGCTGTCGAAATTGCAATGAAAGCACTTTTGGAGATTGTTGTGCACTTGGGTGGATTTCACACACTTATCTGTTTCAAGAACCAGGATGTCTGATCTGGAATTACTCTTCCAGCAACCTACCAATGACAAGGTGTTTGCTAATGAGTGCAATCCACTCGAATCTGAAAGCCTTTCTTGTTTAAGTGAACTTTTGAAGAAATTGAATAAAGTGTTGTCGGAGGAATCTGGCAAAGCTCGACTGTGACTTCTATAGGCCTACATGAGATGCATTGACCTGGTAAACCAGGTTATGTTAGCTGAGTGAACGAACAATTTCTTAGTACACCTTCATTATTATTATTATTACAGTATTTTTATATAGCGCCCCTTCAAGACAGTCTACTCAGGAGCGCTCCCAGCCCAACCCCGGTCAAACAGGACAGTCTTAAGGCTAGAGAAGAACTGAGCATGGTATGTTAGGTCTCTGCTGCAACTGACCACTTAAACGATGCAAAGTTGTACGAGCAGTTGCTGCATGGCCATCACAGCATAAGGTGCTCGGACCGCTTTTGGACAGGTTTATCTCTTGACCTGGTCATTGAGCAGTCTATAATGAGAGCTAGGGCTTAACCGATTTCGTTTTTTGCCGATTCCGGATACCGGATAGTGTAGGCCATTATTTGCCGATTCCGAATAGTAATAAAGATTGTAATCTGATCAAATAGACGGACATAGAAGAGCAGTCAGAAGACCAGCGCTCGTGAATAAGCTGGTGCCCTGCGATTGGCTTTCGAGTGGCGCTTTAGAAGTTTGGAGATTACGATTACGAGTCACCCAATTAACGGGTGTTTAAAGGCCACGACTGTGGTCGATTTGACAGGCTGCAGATCGGCTGGTCAGTGAATGGGGTTGCAAGAGATCTCCACAAGACTCTCTCTGTATCTGTCTCTGTCTGTCTGTATATCCTTCAGGCTTGAATTCAGCCCCCCCCAGGTTGTAGAGTTCAACTGGCAACCAGACAAAGCCGTATATGTTACATCAGGGAAAGCTGTAGCATCCATTGGTTCCACTATCCCCATGGCATGCAAAACTGCAATCATGAAGAGGCAGACACCAGGATTGTTGTTCATATAGCGCATGGACTGGAGCAAGGGGCAAAGACTTTCCATGTGCATACTGTTGACGCAGATGTTGTAGTCATCCTTGTTGCCACATTCTATGATCTGATAGTAACCCAACCTCTGATCGATATCTGGGTAGCCTTTGGAATTACAGGTTTTACCACATCAATGCCATCTGTGCAAGCCTGGGGAGCAACAATCACGAGCATTACCTGTGTTTCACTCATTTTCGGGGTGTGATACAACATCTGCCTTCAGAGGTAAGAGGAATAAGTCGGTTTGGCAGGCATGGCAGGCATATAAAGACGTTACTGATACATTTGTGTATCTGGCCAGTCTTCCATTCCAGCGCCTGGATGTCGCCGCTGATCCATTCCAGAGACTCGAAAGACTTATTGTCGATCTCTATGACAGAACTAGTCATTTGCACACGGTCAACGAGACCAGAAGAAAACTCTTCTGTCAGAAAAATCGAGCAATTGACAAACTTTCACCCACCAGGTATGCGTTACTTCAGCATATCCGACGGGTAGTTTATTAAGCAGGAATCTGGACGACCAGCACACAAAAACAACAAGTGGTTCCTTCTGCACAGGATTATGTATGGAACAAAGTTTCAGAGACATGGTTACCAATCTGGATGACAATTCCAGAGGTCTCCCGATCATCCAGGGAATTGTTCAAATGCTCCTGCAAAAGAGACTGCTCCAACTGCAAATGTGGGAAAGCAAATCTGGATTGTTCCCCACTGTGCAAGTGCAACTGTAGGCATACTAAATAGAACTGTGCAATCTTTGTGTTACTGCAGTAAGCATCACAGAACAATAACACATCGTTTAATGGAAACTCAGCATTTCTCCCTTAAAGACCGTGTCCGGTTATACAGAGCTCTGCCACATTGAAACAAGGCTGTGAAATGTAAGACAATCCAAGGTTATTTTAAGGTGAAAAGGTAAATTTTTAGAGGAAAATGTTTGGAAATGGCTAAAACTCAGCCAAATGTTGTTTTCATTTGGTGATTCTGTGTAATGGTCATTTTTCCTTGATTTTGACCTTTTGACCTTGAAATGACCTTGGGTTAATTTCAAGGTCAAAGGTCAAAATCAGCAGATAACTGCCATAACTCTGACTCATCCAGATTGAGCAAAATGTCTGGAAATGGCTAAAACTCAGCCAAATGTTGTTTTATTTTGGTGATTCTGTGTTATGGTAATTTTCCCTTGATTTTGACCTTTTGACCTTGAAATGACCTTGGGTTAATTTCAAGGCCAATGGTCAAAATCCATGCAGAACTGCCATAACTAAGAATTATCCAGATGAAGAAAAGTTTGGCCTAGCTATTGCCAATTTTCTCTTGATTTTGACCTCTTGACCTTGAAATGACCTTGAATTATGTTAGCCTTCTAGTTCTATGTCTTTCTCTGATGTAGCCCTTACTGGTCCGATCAAATAGGTGAAAGAATCACCCAAATAGAATAATATTTAGCTGAGTTGTGGCCTTTTCCCTTGAGTTTGACCTTTTGACCTTGGTTTTTTGTGTTTTACATAAAAACCCTTATCAATTTCAGAGGGCTCCTACTACAACTTTACTTAGTAGACCATAACGGATCTTCATGCCAAATTTGGTGTTTTTATCCGCCCGGTAACGATAACGTTGAAATTCAGCGCTAAGCCACCTGACTAAATGACCCAATAATGTACTTAAAGTGCTATAAAAAAATAATGTGCAAGTTTTCTTTGATGGAATTTTTTTTACAATATCAGTATGCATGTCTTATTATAAAAATTTAATTTCCATGTTGCCAATTTCATGTAGGAACGAAAGTTTTTTAGAGCAAAGATACAAATTTTAGACTACTGCCTAATTCACGTGTGTTGGCCACTTGAACAGTTTAAAGGGGTGATTAGCCTATTATGATTGATACATCTATTGTTTAAGTAAGTAAGTAAGTAAGTATATCGCACTTTGGTGTACATACATTTTATAAACGCAGTTAAAAAGTATAAAGTATCCTGACAATAAACGTTTTTCGCATTAAGTAAGTTAGTGACAATATCCCTTAATAAACCAACAGCACCTTGGTGCACAATCATTATAGTCCCGCATATATCTAAGAAGTCAGCCAGTGTTGATCAGACCTTATTATGTCATCCTAGTGATGACATTTTTACGCATCAAATTTGATGTGCACGTCGTTCGTGCAATTGTTAATATGCGATGTATCGTCTGACATCAAAGGCTAGTCTTGCCATAAGATATCGTAAAAGTGTTCCTAAAACTCTCTTTTATCCAGACTTGGGACTGGCAATACCAGAATACGGACATTGACTGAGTTACTGCTAAGTCTATAATATTATTCAAACATTTCTGGCACTGTTTTCTTTATTACCTACAATGACAATTTGGCGAAATATATAATGCTTGTGAAAAGTAATTTAAGGGTGTCTAAACAGTTTTTGCATCATTTGCTCTTCACAGCATTGTTCAGTTAAGCGACATTTTGAGGTTACCAGGTAGGTAGTTAGTTAGCAATAAATTTAAGCTTTAGTTTACAAATAGGTGCAATTATAGTAGGGTGACAAAATTTGTTTTTTAAGAAAGAGAATCTGATCCAGGTCTCAATGAATATTCAACGCCAATACAGGAGATGGTGAGATCCAGGCGGCTATCTTAATCTAGATACGTTTTCAGAATACAACAAGCTCATTTGTTTTATACTTAAAAGTATACGCGGAAAAACCTGCATTCGACGAAACATTAACCGACTGTACCTAATTATCATGCCATTGTAATATTTATTTTTACAATTAGTAGTTTCAGTTTAACGACACTGTATGATGACAAAGATCATTAGCGTCGCCTTCCTCCTTTGTTAAGACGGACTGGAACTGCCACAAGTACGAGCAGTGACGGAATTTTATTCATTTAGGCCTATATTTTTAAAAGCTGTGGCACTGTATACAATGTTACCATGCAAGCGCAATAAAAGAGTGCGCTTGCTTGCAAAGTTTTTTTTTATAGAATATTGTTTTAAAAATCTAATAAAATGCGCTTAATCATAGCATAATAAAAACGTAAGTTATTTAAACTTCATCAAACGTCTGCTGAAGAACAACTAAGAAACCGGAACGATTCCTGGAAACTCGGAAATGTAGTCTCCTTAATATAGCACAAACGTAAAGCCGACTTTAAGAGAACCACAAGTAGGCTAATATACACTGAGGTGAACCAATAGTTGATGTATTAAACTATAGGTCTACTACCAGTAAATTAAAAGCAACTTTTATTTAATGTAAGATCGACGTCAACGACCGAGGCAGAAACAAAATGACGTTATACACTTTAATCATTCGAATTAATTTGAGCTGCATTAACACACCTTTAAAATTGATTCATTCATCCTAAATAAAGGTAGAATGGAAGGGCAAGTAAATAGATAACGTCTGGGCTTGCTAATTTGCTATGGACATTAGGGTGGGGCAAATCGCAGTTGCCTCAACCAGACAATAATATATAGAAGCTCCCTCATCTACTGGTTAATGAAATAGCCTAATTCATTTTCATATTTTGTATCATGTCTAGGGGTCGCAACTTTGAAAGATGTGTGACGTAATATATTTCATTAGAAATTAATACCCATTTATTAATATTATTACAATGGAGTCATGGAAACTCATTAATTGCTACTATAATATATTCCACTATATTATATTGTGGGGCTCGGTGGTGTAGGGGTATGTTCGGTGCCTTTCAGCCCGAGGGTTGCGGGTTCGAATCCACCTCAAGCCGTCGCGTAGGGACCCTGGGCAAGACCTTCACTCGCAATTGCTCATGCGCTTCGGCGTGAAACTCCGATTCAGTGTCTGCGCTGTAGTCGGGAGCGCCTCTGAGTAGAAATCTTGAAGGGGCGCTATAACAAAGTGCTCATACATACATACATACATACACAATCACATTAATACACACATTAGACAATACACACACAGTTACACATTGTGCTGGCCCTGCAGGGCACACTCATCGAAAAATCAAAGAAGAACACTGTGTTCTGGTATGAATCTCTAGTCGAAGTTATGTTGAACATCTTGTCGCTGCATCAGGATATCCTGCAGATATTTCAAGAGAAATTTTGTCCGTGATTAGAGATAGTAGATCAGAACCAACGTTACGAGCACCCGTTTGTTATGGAACAGCTGTGAATACCGGTTGAAACAATGGAGTAATCCGAAACATTGAACTTCATCTCAGAAGACCTCCTCAGTGGTTAATTTGTTTAATGCATGCTAACGAATTGATTCAGAAGAAGCTAATGGAAGTCGTTGATGGGAAGACCTGGTCCAAGAACTGCAGAAGGACGGATATCAGACATGTTGGAATTTGACTCACAACAGAAACCAATCATTGAATTTTCTCCTGTTTCATGTTGTGTTGCTGAACTTGATGATACGATGATGAATGGCCTAAGTAAAGATCAGTTGTAGGCCTACTTGCTTAAAATGTGTCTGCTGATTCAATCTGGCTACAATGCTAGTGAGAATCACATCTCCTACTTGCAGACCGCTCAACCAGGTGCACTCAGTCATGCCAGATGGCTAACTAAAGCCAACCGATTGCTTAGGTTGTATGCTTGCCAAGAATGTCCTTCCTATAATCTGCAACGCTTTGTAAAATTCATACTGAATTTCTATGCACCATCATGGTTTAATATCAAACCTCATCGGTCGTGCCAGGATGCATGGAGCAAAGAACTTTTTCTTCGTGCTATAATTGTACCAGAAACTTGACAAAATTGATCAAGCTGTCATCACTCCAGTAGGCCTACTTCAGAACATTAGCTACTTTGCCATCCTGAGAATATTTTGTTGGCAGCCGTTGGCGATGAAGATGAATGTAATAGGGAAATTTTCACGTGAGAAAAATCTAATGGCTAGAAATACTCCAGTGATACAATTCGTTGCTTTGACAAGAAAACTATTAGAGTTAAATTTACATCTGATTCGTACATAAATTATATGGCTGACTGAGGAAAATGCGACTTCATTCCTGGCTGTTTCAGCTCTTTTTTTTGGCTATTTCAGCTCTTTTTTGGCTATTTCAGCTCTTTTTTGGCTATTTCAGCTCTTTTTGGCTATTTCACCTCTTTTTTGGCTATATCAGCTCTTTTCAAATATGTTTACAAAGTTATTCACAGTATTTCTAAGTTTTCTATAATAACATGTAATGCTATTTGCAAACAGAATTTCAGCACATTAACAGTTATTTACATAACAGGATAACTTAATTAAACATTTCATTCAACATTTTCTTTTATATAACAATGCAATATTATTACTAGATGTAATAAAATTATTAATCATCATAATCAAATGACCCTTAATCACACATATAAGCACACTTGTTTTGTTTTAATTGGTATTTTAATCACAAGCAATGTGTTCAGCTATATGTTTGTAATAGATGATTTGATATGATATTGATATTCATGGGAATAATTATAGTATTTTTCCTTTATTAATGATTTTAATAAGATTATAATTATACTGTACTCTGCAAACATCGTGTATCAAGCAGAGATTTTAAATTAAATTCTGATTTATAACTATTACATTTATCTTTTAGGATAGTTGAAATATTTTCCCAAATTAGTAGATTGAGGCTTGGTGTTGCCATTACTAATAAAAGACTATTTCAAATGAGAAAACACCCTACTGGGTTTTGTGATACATGTGAGGTAACGGAAAGTATAGAACATATCCTATTGGAATGTAATA
This sequence comes from Aporrectodea caliginosa, assembly GCA_020284085.1. Classification (NCBI taxonomy): domain Eukaryota; kingdom Metazoa; phylum Annelida; class Clitellata; order Crassiclitellata; family Lumbricidae; genus Aporrectodea; species Aporrectodea caliginosa. Next base: position 8,821 of record JACEVL010002986.1, read on the forward strand.
AGTGTTATCAATCGGACGAAAATGTTACTTATAGAATGATAAAATCCATTTCAAAGGTGTCTAAGGAAAACTTTAGCATTTTGCAAGTAGTCATGGTTTAACGATATCTTAGGTCTAGACCGGAAACGCATAGAAAATCTAAGAGAGACAGAGACAGACAGATAGACAGACAGCGAGCCAGACATACAGACAGGAAAAGAAAGAAACAGACAGAGACAGAGAAAGAAAGACAGAGACAGAGATACAGAGACAGGGAGACAGAGACAGGCATGTTTTTAGATAGACTTCGATTTGCAATTAATCTTGACGCATCTGTCGAGGAAGATTTGAAAGGTAGATGGAAGGATGGAAGAAAGGAAGGAAAGAAGAATGGAAGGATGGGAAGAAGGTAGGATGGAAGGAAGTAAGTAAGGGAGGAAAAAATGAACAGTGGATGGAAGAGAGGCAGAAAAGAAGGAATGAAAGGAAAGGAAATGTAGAAAAAAGAAGCCTAAGCGGGAGAAAGACTGTGCAAGACGGAATGAAAGAAAAAAGGAAGAAAGGTTGAATAATTTGAAGGATGGATGGATGGACAAGTGGACGGTAGGAGGTAAATAAGCAGAAGGAAACAGAGGGACAGATAGAATTTGGACAGAAGGAAGGAAACTTGTCGACATGTACAGGTGCATCATAACTTCATAAGCGATGGCTCTGACTGATTAGTCTGAGTCCCTAATATTTACCATCATCGTGAGTTCTTCACTTGGTCGACCGATCGACCAAGGTTCCCTTTGAGGAGGACGTTCGTTATCAGACCCCATTGACAATTGCATTCATATAGCCCAGTCTATTGTATTGTATTGTATTGTATTGTATTTGAACACTTGTTATAGCGCCCCTACCAGATTTCCCATTCAGAGGCGCTCCCGACTACTGCGCGGACGCTGAATCGGAGTTTCACGCCGAAGCGCATGAGCAATTGCGAGTGAAGGACTTGCCCAGGGTCCCTACGCGGCGGCTTGAGGTGGATTCGAACCCGCAACCCTACGGCTGCAAGGCACCGAACATACCCCTACACCACCGCGCCCCAGTTGTATTGTGTTGTTTTGTAGTGTATTGTATTGTACTCCACGTTTATATTGCGACCGAGCCACCCGCAGTAGAATCGATCCCCAGTCTAAACTTAGTAACTCCGCCACTGTTCGCTTTCTGACAGTGCCAGTCCCAAGCCTGGATAAAGGAGGAGGGCGACGCTAATGATCTTTGTTAGCACACAGCTAGTCGTTAAAAGGAAATACACACAACTACTGTCATGGAATAATCATTATCCCATTTTATATTTCTTATATTTAGCATGAGGAAGGTACGTTTTAAAGGTGTCTAATGATACATTTTAGAATTTTACTAGTAATCTTTTGCTAATGTGTGTTGGGTATTATGTATATAATTTATGTACAATGTTATACATTATAATTATGATATAATATAATATATATTTCATATTTAGTCATTAATCTCGTTTTAAATTAGACCCTTAATGATTGTTCTACCAAGCTGTTTAATTTCCTTTTCGGCATGCAGACTCACACATACGCACACACACATACAGACAGCCATACCAATATATATATATATATATAAATATATATATATATATATATATATATATATATATATATGTATGTATATATATATATGCATGCCAGCCGCAAGATGTCATTAAAGTCTGTACTTCCGGCATTTCTAGCATTACATCGGTTGTGGGCATCTCCGAGATTCAGTCGAACGTCCTGTTGTTAACTAGTAACCGAAGCTGTTTTAAAATCTGAATAACTAGATTAAGGATCTCATGTATTATTAAGAATGTTCACGAAGAATATTTTTACACTTTAATAACTTCTTGTATAAGACAACTGCAGCAAAATATTGCTTGAATTATGCCAAAAACTAATCTTTGTCGGCGGCAACGGCCTATGTTGTCATAAGCTGCCGTTAAACTGTGGACACACACACAGTGGACGATTTTTTTAGTATTGCTTGAATTGCATAACATCCCGTACCATCGCAATACATGTACCAAAGAGATTAATGGTTTTATTTTTAATGCCGTTAAATAGTGAATATTAGTGACGCTCTTAAGAATACTTTTGACAACAGTTATTTATATTTCTGAATTGTCGACAACGTCCTTTGATGTCACATGACAACGTTAAACTTTAGAATAAAGAAAAATCGTTCAATCGTTTAACTCCGCCACTACAACACCTGCAGTAGTGCCAGTCCCAATCCTTGAGAAAGGAGGAGGGCGACCCTAATCATCTGTTTAAGAATAAGCTTCGCATTTATTTAGTTGAAGATAATTATTAATGCTTTGATGTATTAATCTTTTATTTCCATGTGTTTCACTGCACTTCCCACTCATTCCTTTTACTTTCGATATTTAGTTTAAATTAGTTAAGGTTAGTTAAGATTTTTATGTTAATTAAGTCAACAACTGTTATACTAAGTAAAGCATCGTTCGGTCGCCACATATTCTGTTTAAATTATATAGAGGTGTCCCTACTTAGCGGGATCTTTGATCCCTTCAGGGCCTTTCGTTGTGGCATTCAACAATCCATACTTAAAGTGCAATTTGATTTGTAATGTTATTGTTTATTGTTGTTTGGCTACAAAAAAAACGATTGATTGATTGATTGATTGATTGATATGACACAGCATCGTTATAGAGCCAATAACCAACCAATCGTTCAGCGAATGTTGCAATTCATCATATTAAGTTCATTGTGAAATGTTCTGGGAGCCATAAGATGTCACTGAAGACTTTAATTTAACCAATTACATTAGAATTAGCCTACATAATGGGAAACGATTGCGGTTATTGTTTAACGACGCATCGTTATACTAGAGATGATTAGCATTGCACTACTCGTTTTCATCGAACTCTTAACTAACACCAACAGTATAACATTATATTCAGCGGTGAGTAAATTATTGGCAAATTAAGGGAATTACTTAGTTAGTTAATTGCTGTTTAACAACACTGTGTCATAACAAAGATGATTAGCGTCGCCCTCCGCCTTTCTACAGGCTTGCGACTAGCACTACCACAGTGAATAAAATGGAAACAGAATCTAATGTCAAAATTGTACATTATTATTGTGAATTACATTAGTAGCCGAAGATCTTTTACTCATCAAAGGTGTAAATTATTATTATTTGTTTAATCCAACGTTTAACGTCGACTTATGACATCAAAGGCCGTTGACGACAATACAGGAAAGATACAATTCATGTTACAAGAAACTTATGGCGTCCGAATGACACCATCAAATGTGTCAAAACAGAGCTTTACAATTTCATTAATATTCAATATTTTAAGGTGTCTAACACCTGTAAGATATTCTAAGTAGTGTTCAATATTTAACCCTAAAGAAAAGTCAATTTGAATGAATCACAGTAGTTGAGGAACATCTTTTAAAGGTGTCTATTCACAGTCAAACTTTTTTTAATTAAGTGAGATCTTGCGGCTGCCAGAACAGTCTTTACCCTAAATACTTATCAACGCGACCTCTGCTGCCCTACCTTGGGTGCTCCGGGTCGTCGCTCTCTCCGCTCTACTGAGCGGGGCGTGCTCATGGTCCCTTTTGCCCGCACAGCTACTAAGCAGAATCGAGCCTTCTCAGTGGTTGGCCCATCCCTCTGGAACGGACTTCCTTTGACGCTGCGCTTGCATCCCAGAATCCACTCTGAATCTTTCTATACTTGCCTAAAAACTGTCCTTTTCAGCCGTGCTGGGGTCGGGAGCGCTCCTGAGTAGTAACCTTGAAGGGGCGCTATATAAAACTTCGTAATGAATGAATGAATGAATGAATAAATAAAAATCAATTTAAATGAATCGCACAAATGTTCAATGTCTAAATAATATAAATAATATAAATAGTTGTTATGTTTGGTGAGCAAGCAATATCCATTGTCTTTGTTAAACGAAAGACTTGTTAAATAAATAACCACGAATTAATTGCTACTCACTTATCTTAATGAACATAACTCCTGGGCGGGGGGGCGATAGCGCATTGATAACACACTGGCATAGAGAGCGAGAGGTATACCGAGATCGAGTCCGTAGGCGGACATGCTTTGTAGGCAGCTATTAGCGCCGTGTATGGCAGGCTGTCTGTTCTGTTAGTAGTTAAGAATTCTGTCTTCTGTCATTTTGTGTTCTTGTGAATTGTTTAATTGTCATAACATGTAAATGTACAGCGCAGTGCGTTTGTCAGGCGCTTGATTAAAGACAAGATATTATTATTATTATTATTATTATTATTATTATTATTATTATTATTATTATTATTATTATTATTATTATTATTATTATTATTATTATTAACTTTTAAGTACAGTGCAATCTAACTTTCCCAGTCTGCGCTTACGATTACGTTTTTGCGATTTATTAAAACGCAAAGTATGATGTGCAGCCACAAGATTACGCAAAAAAGACAGGTTCTTACTAAGTAAATTTGGAATGTCTTTGACAACTTTAAAACAAATTCCTCTTCTGTATAAATGAAACTTCTGATTTGCATAGCCTACATCCAATCGTCCTGTGTTTTCACAACATTTGTAGGCCTATATGGATTTAGTTATTCGTCGATGATAATGAAACTAAAACTTAAACAATTTTAATACATAGGCTAAACCAATTAATGTACTCATTTGCAAGTAAATGAAACTTTGATTCAATTATATTATTTTTGATACCCGAACGGTTTAAAAAGAACAAGTGTGTCGGTTACCTGTCCAGCGGCCGATAGTGTCATAAGATGTCGTTGAATTGAAGATTAAAAAGATCGTCGGATGTTAGGTTGGAACTTGGAATCACGATAACTAATGCTATGCTCGACGTTAACTTCCCTGTTAATCACAAGATGTCGTTAAATAGTGGTTTAAACACTGGTGTCTTTTGACATCGTTAAACCCTCGAAGCCTATAATATATTATATTTGTAAACAGCAAGAGAACTGTACAACCTCGCACGTCAACTACATGTGATGTCGTAAGATGTCGTTAAACTGTTGGACCTAATGACCATTGAGGTCAATATCGACAGGGCCTAATACTCCTATGTTGTCAGTTCAAAACCTGGATGAAAGAGAAGGGCTTCGCTAAACATCTTTGTAATGATAAGCATTATTATGCGGAAATAATTACCAACACACTAAAGTAAAAGTAGTTTCATTTGTTTTATGACATCTTGTGGCTGCCAAGGCCGCTGACGTCGACCTCAAACTTAAGGAAACTTATGTCGTTTGATTTTAAGTCATTTGAATAAGCGGTAGAGAGGTAAAGTCGAACATTTAACCAAATATGCATTTTTAATTAAAGTAGGGAGAAAAATTTCCGATTTAAAGGTGTCCAATATGAGCCTAATACATGTATAGGCCTAAGGCGAACATTTACTATCGGGGACGCACAATTTAGGCCTAAAGATAGGCATATAGTGTTTATGCCGTTGGTTCGGCACTGCGCTGTTATTGGCAAGGTTATTGGTTGACCTTAAATAAGACGGGCTATTTATCCCAAGAGGGAGTGTTCGATATGACGTATTATAAAGTAGCCTAAGTAAGTAAGTATAGCCTTTAATACTTTATTAACAAACGGACAATGGGACACAAAATAGAATGTAACATAATCATAACTCGTAGAAGTAAAAATAATGTATAGTAATAATATTGAATATTGAAGCGCTTTAGGCATAGTTTAGGCGTCGTGAGGGTCGGTTAGGGTCAGGGTCATGGTTAGCGTCGTCATTATAAAACCTGGCAAGCAACCTTCCGTTGCATTGGGGCGGGTACTGGTCCATAGAGTAAGCTGACATCACTGGCGCAAAGAGCAGTAGGAAGCGGGATCGCTTCCCGCAACCCTCCCAAGGGTCTACTCAGCCTATCATTCGCGAGATGGCGCATTGGTAAAATGAGATGTAGGACGTGATGGGCGCCTTGCATGGCTGCTGCATAGTTAAATTCGACTCCTGTAATAACTTGTGATCATACGTTCATACTGAATTGTAATCATCCTGCGTACTTGTCAGTTTGAATTAATAAAGACTATATCATTATTATTATTGTTATTGTAATTGTTATTATTGTTATTATTATTATTAATATTATTATTATTATTATTATTATTATTATATTATTAGTCGAGCAATTGTGTAGCGGGCGTTATTCAGTCGCGCTCTTGTGCAAGACTTGTCTTGTTAAAGCGCGTTATAAATGTCTAATAATATTGTATTGTATTGTATTGTATTGTATTCGAGTCCTCTGTTATAGGCTGACGTTGGGCGTTACTGTTTCCACCACATTTTGCCCGCTTCCAATAGCTTTCCACGTGCTCTTGCGACTGTATTTACCGCCAGGTGTTGATAGTTCTCAAGCATATTCGGAATATCCCGATATGCTGAACACTCATCTAAAACTATACTCCACGTCCCATTTAAACCGCCCACGGTCACTGTTGTTGTGTTTAAAATTTCAGGTAAATACTGATAGTTTTGACCGAGTTATGACACTTTTTGTTGTGTTCTACTTTTCATCCGGACACAGTGTATATACACACATATATATATTATTATATATATATACACGGTGAACGGAAAAAAACCGAACCTCTCCTATTGCTGCAATAATTTAGGTAATAATTTGTACATTTAAATGAAACATGGAGAAACTTCAGTTTATAGGACATGAATCAGATAACTATCATTTGTTAGTTATAATGTGTGTTCAAAATTCCCTCCTTTGGCTTCCACACACGCACAAAGACGAGCTCGCCACTGACTAATTGCTGAATCGATTACAGCTTGATCAAATTCGTCCCATGCCTGTATTATGCGCTGACGCAGTTCTCCGACATCGCGAACTTTTGTCTTGTAAACCTTTTCTTGCATCACAGACCAGATTTTATAGTCCACCGGATTAAGGTCTGGGCTATTTGGAGGCCAAAGTGCAGGGGGTATGAAATCTGGAGTCTCGTTTGTGAGAAGTTCAACGGTTTCGCGAGTTCGGTGAGCAGGAGCACCATCCTGTTGAAAAGTGTAATATTCGGACAACTCTCGGATATCTGGTAGCAATTTCTGAATCAACAAAACATCACGGTAATACGCACCGTTAATTTTAACCCCAGGTTCCACGAAGTGTATCGCTGTCCTGCCAAGCGACGACACACCAACCGAAACCATTACGAGGTCTACCGCTGCCCGCTTGACGCTTGCACGAACCAGTTCTATCAATCTTACGCAGAAGTTCGCTTAGTCCACCAAGTGTCCATGTTTTAGCAGGAAATTCCCTAAGAAAACGTTTTCTACTGTAATTATTTTGATTCTGGCGTAAATATTGTATTACTATTCTGTCCTCTTCACTGAACGCCATTTTGTAACGGATTCTTATTACAAATGACGTCACGGTGACGTCAGTTTTTAACTGGTATAGCGCATAATTATAAAATATAGTTAAGTCTATTGTGGGGAATAAAATAGTTTACATTTTTGGTGTTAATTTCTCTTTTGTTTAGAGGTTCGGTTTTTTCCGTTCACCGTGTATATATATGTACATTATATATAATAATAATATAACTCGCAATTATAATATTATGCAACCGTACAAAAAAGCTCGAATTTTAAGTTGAAGCTTTTATAATTTTGGAGTACAATCAAAATGACTTCCACCACCTATCT
>JACEVL010002987.1:0-5000 GCA_020284085.1 Aporrectodea caliginosa
AAAATGGTGACCTTGCAATACTTGAGCAAAGATGTGTGGAACTTATGGGCGCTAGATGCATGGTATTGAGTAAAAACTAGAGTGCTTGCGTATGTGAACGGTTGGCATTGCTTGAAAGAATTGTCAGCCTGTGTATAAAAATTGGCAGCGAGCCGCTGTGTGATGGATCCAAATGTGCTGACATTTTGGATAATTGTCCATTGTGTGATGCTAGAGTTCTCGGAACCGTACGAATTTACATGGCTTAAACTCATCTTAATGCAGTTTATTTGTACTGATGTTGTGTTTCGCTTCAATAAAAGATTGATTAAATTCAGGTCTTTTCGTGTTTGGTAGATAGATTATAGACAATGAAAGATAGTCGATCTAATGAGTCCCTTATTCTATAATTCACAGAGTTGCAAGCTCATTGGATGCCTGTAGAAACTCCAAAAGGCATTGGCCTATAAACTTAGTGCAAATGGCTAAGATTGTCTCTGAGGCTATGTGAGTGAAAGACCCAAAACAATATGCATGTTGATTGCGTGTATTACAAAAATCTCTCAATTTGTGTTTAGGGAATATTCAAAGCCCTTGTAGCGCCAATGGAGGGGTCTAAATTTGATGTAGGCAGCGGCTGTGGCTCACACCCAAAGGGGTCTAAATTTGATGTTGGCGGCACCAGCTGTGGCTCACACCCAAAAATAATTGCCACTTTGGAGGGGGAGGGGTAGGCACACGCACGCCCCACCCCTAAGAAGAGAGCCGCCTTGAAATGAAATTGGCCCAGCTTTAATGGCCATCTGTTTTTGCCCGAGGCGGTCGTTTGACCTTTGACCTGGCTCTCATACCCGCAGTAGGTTTGGATGACCTCATTTGACCTTTGACCCTTTATTCGTACCCATCGCCGCCAATTGGCTCTGATACTGTCCTATACTTAACTACTCCGAACATACCACTACACCACCGCGCCCCACGTATATGACTCGTGAAGTGCCGGTGTGGACATCTCTCGACAACCCCTCTGACACGCCGCAGCACTCCTTAATAAGCTGTGTCAAGCGCTTATAGCTTTCGAGTAGCGTTTCAGAAATGTAAGTATGGTTTCAGATTATTATGATTGCGATTTACATATTTTATGGCACGGGTTTAAATGTCTTACTCCAGTCGCTATAGTGCCTTGAAGTTCTTTGACCTATCCATATCCCACTGTATCTCACAATGGTCGAACCTCGTCTCTTGAACGGTAGAACTCCCACCTCCTCTGATTCCCAGGAATTGTTCAGATGCTAGGATCCTATCACCCATGATTGACCGGCCACGCGTATCGTCCTATTTGAACTCCCATAGAGATGTATAATATATAGGCTAAATATATCACAAGAGCGAGCATCTACCATCTATGTTGAGGCTGCCGATTCAAAACGACCTTGGACTTTAAGCTAGCCAAAATGAGCGCTGACTGAAATCGACGTCATCATCGACGTGTATTGCGTGGACACGTCACGAATTGGCCGTGGCAGACATATGGCGCAGTAATGTAACAGGCTAAATGAGCAATTACATGGCCATACAGTTCAATCTGTACATATGAAGGGCTAAAAACATTGTGATGATTGGCCTGGGGATCACTACAATGCGTACATTTTATATTTGAATCTAAAATGAAAACATTTGAAATTTTGACAGGTGTAGATCCGGCAAGCCTTCTGCAAAATTTTTATTTCGCTCTGCAAAGCGCATAATAATTTAGTCTAGGGCGACTCTAGGCCTACTTCACCACTCGCAACTTGTTTATAATATATATCTGTCCGAGTCCGACCTACGCTACAAGGTATCCTATTGCTTAAATCAAAGACGGAAGTTCACTGGCCCATATCTGGCCCGTGCTTATAATGTCACTGGTGGAAACTAAGGGCGGTTAATGGCCCAAAATGGTTCTAACTAAAGTGACTTAAGAGTTATATAAAAGATTAGCTAAACAGAATCAGACCGGGCGTAAGCTTAATTTAGGCTGAACGGACATTAGTTTTGTTAAAGAGCATCATCTAGAAATTGGGCCATAATAGTTAAAAGTAACTATTATACATGATTTTTGCAAGGGGGGGGCGCAAAAATGAGAAAATGAGAGGCGCTTCTGAAAATGGTAACAATTTTCGTCTGGAAAAAGATGGAAAAGCAAAAAAAAGGTCATCAGAAATTTAGGCGGAAGTACAAAAAAATTTTTCCCGGAAATTCTTGCCCCCGGGCGCACGAACCCCTAGTTACGCCACTGATAAAAGATTAACTAAATAGAATCAGACCTGTAAGCTTGATTTACGATGAACGGAATTAGTCTGATTTAAGAGCATCATCTATATATTTACTAATTTAAAAGTATTGCATCCAGAGGAAAAGCTTCAATAGCAGTTCTCGTGATCCAAAGATTAGTTGGAAAGAGTGTGATTTGTGGTTAGCAGCAATCTAGTAGACCTACTAGAGTAGGCCTGCCTAGCTATGAAAAAAAAATAGTTTCCTAAACTAGCCTGAGCGGCATGCTTGGTATGAAGTGTGTGTGACTTCGTTTTCTCGGCCTCTGCATATGAGGACGGGTGCCAATCCTCTACCCCGTCTGATTTTCCCACAGAGAGTGTACACGATAAGTGTATTCAATACTCATCGTACCTGAACTCCCTATAAGACGCAGGCGTATCCGAAATCTGTTATCTAATGCACTCGGTGTTCTAAATTTGCCCTAAGATAGGAGCGAACGGAAACACTGCAGTCCAGAAAGAAAGAACATCGCCAATCTGTCGACGGATGAAGATATTCTTCGTCCGGTTACTAGAATCCAGTAAGCTCAGTGAATGTCGAATCCAGTTCACCGAGTACAAGTCGGAACTTATCTCTCTCGCCGCCAAGTTCATCTGTAAGACAAACATATTACTTTTATACATAACTAATTTTTTCTGACCCTGAACTTTATGCGTGCATGTATGTAGGCCTACTATGTAGTAGCAGTTTCAGTTTAACGACACTGTGTGATAACAAAGATCATTAGCGTCGCCCTCTTCCTTTATCCAGGCTTGGGACTGGCACTGCCAGAGTACGAGCAGTGGCGGAGTTGTGCAAGTGTGTGTAGAGAGGAGTAATTAATAGACCGTAGGCAATGTATCGGAAGTGACGCGTTGTCCTACTCTGCGTTTGACGTCACTTCCGATATAGCGTCTGCGTCTATTAACTAGTACTCAGAGGTCGACGTATTCCTCTCACTTCGCTTCAGAAGCAGCAATAGTCATGGCAACTGCTTATGGTTTCATTTTTCTTCACCTCGACACCCTGGCAAAGGACTTGGATCTCCTTTTGACCACCATATGGAAAATCCATTTGACTTGAAGCAGCGCTCGTGAATAAGCTGGTGCTCTGCTCTTAGCTTTCAATTGGCTTTTTAAACATTTGGACTTACTGACAGTATCAGTCCGTTTCTTCGATGCCTGATCTCTCTCCACCGTCATACTATTCAATACTTGCCAGGAGCGTATCCACTAGCCAGACTTAAATTCAAGAGGAGGTAACTTCACAGACCATTGGCCAAAGTCTGGTTATTGGGGTCATTGGTCAATAGAAGTTCCAGCATATAAAGAAAGCAAGAGGAGGCAACTGCCTCCTCGTGCCTCCATGTAGCTACGCCTATGATACTTGCAGTGTGCACTGTGCATAAATGCATTCGAATTCGCCGGTAGAGCAAATGGAGCAGAAAATTTCAAGTAGCCTATTGTAATGGTATAGCGGGGTTTTGAACCATGGACGGGGCTCTCGGTTGACATGACAGACAGTACAGTAGAGCACGCTAGCCATGCATTAGTGGTAAATGTAGGGAGAATTAACATAAGAAAAGAATAGATTTCTAAAATGACCTTCTAATCTGTCGACTTCTTTCTGCAGCAGTGTCACTGCCCTCTCTGCCTGCGTAGCGCGGCTCTCAGCCTACAATAAGCAGACATAGTAATTGAAATTCCACTAATTATTAAGCCATTCTGCTAATGAGTCTGTCGGTCCATTATCTATCTTCCACACGGATGATTTTGCAAATTAAACCAATATTTAACTGAAGGAAGGTTTCTCCTGACGATGTCATTAATTACTAAATGACGTTTTTTCTTCAATAGATATTGAAGACTGATACATGACTTAATACGAAGCATATCTTTGGGCCATAGGGGCTCCTATAGCGTTAAACCACTGCAACTGAAATTTGCCCCTCTGATCCTCTGGCAACGGGACTCGGGTCTTCTTCTGACTACCCTTTGGTCAACCCTCTGACTCGACACAGCGCTCGCGAATAAGCTGGTGCCCTGCGCTTGGCTTTCGAGTGACGGTTTAGACTTTAGAGGTTTGTAGCCTACGATTACGATCCAAAACTTTTGTTCCAGCTCCGGTGAAGCAGCGTGCATCAGTCAGTTATTCTCTAGTCTATATTCAAGTATATCCACCGGTCCGCTCCGCCATCCTTTCTGCCAGTTTCTGGTAGTCTTTCCTCATCGCTTTCTAAACTAAAATCCTGCCTTTTCCCTCGGGGTTGCTCGCACTGGAAGCGCTTCTGAAAGGATTTTGCTGTGAGAAGCGCGTTATAAATAGTCAAATACAATACAATACAATACAATACAATATAGGACTGTTAGGAAATCGTTAGGCCAACTCACGTCTCTTAGACGTTCGGTCAGGTTCTGGACCATCAGTTCGTAACTCTCTTGACGCATCAGAGCCTACAATTGAAATCATAGCCATGTACCGTACAAGTAAAATGGCGCCGCGGCCCAGAAGACTTTACAACAGTAGGCTAATCAGACCTACTGTAAGGACAAAGCGCTGACACAGACGATATAACGACGAGCGGCTTCAGTATAGGGCTTATGTACCGGATGCAAAGACCCCTAGCAAAAGTGTACATATAGGCTAAGACAGAACATATTATATATAGGCCTATATATTGCCTGTCGATTTTGTTTTGACTGAGCGCCAGCAAATAAGCTGTTTCTCGA
>JACEVL010002987.1:10000-16262 GCA_020284085.1 Aporrectodea caliginosa
TTCAACTTAGCGGACCCACAGTTTAGTTGTACACGAAGTTTCTGCACGTCAATTCGGGCTGTATAGGGAGCGTTGCGTATAGGCGTATACCCTTTATATTACCTCAATTGCCTTTACCCATCACTGAGCCCCAGCGCTATGAAAGGAATGCTTGAAATAATATCCGCATTGTCTCTCTCGCGCGCGTTTTTCTGCCGTGGTCGGTATCTTTCAATGACTCTCCGCAGCCTCCAGTGGGCATGTACTCGACCTATTGCGAAAGTAGTTCTTCATGTTAAAAATACAGTCGCTAGGCCTAATCCAGTCGTTTACTTTTAAACAAAAAACGATCTAAATTAAATTTTCAAGTCTAATTGTTTCAATTTACTAACTGGGTAATGAAGCGTTATAGAGGAATCGATCTATAGAATTTCTTTACCAAAAAGCAAGCCAATAACGAAATTCAATGTGACGGTGCATGGTTTTGGGACCGAAGAGGTTAGCATTACTTAGCATTCCTGATAATTGTATTAGCTATGTTGTTAACGAAAACGATGTAATAAAAACTTAACAGTCTATTGCTCAGTCAGAGGATTTAAGAGTGAGCACAGTAAGATTGGTTGGTCATCGCTTGTCAAAATGATATTGGACTATAGCTGTTGGTGCAAAGTTAATTCATTTCTGACTGAATTCTATAGGCTATATATAGAATTCAGTCAGAAATCCACCAAAATCGTATGCGTGGCCTAACACTTCGCATTGGGCCTACGCACGCCTCTGGTAAAATCCTAGCCACGCCACTGAAGTTATTAAGGATATCCGTCGATGTATATTATATACGTCGATGAGGCTATCCAACTATTTCAATTATTTAGGTCAACACTTTTGGGGTGATATTATAGTTGAATAACGTGAATTTGAAAAACACTGCTTATCAGTATTTTGAGATTCATCAACAGTCAGCTCTTAGAATTGATTATTGGTTTTCTGGCAGGCAAAAAATCTTTTAGGCCTACTGGATGTAAATTTATGAATTGAAATTTGAGTTATCATCAAAATAAATGATACTTTAAGTTACTGCCGGATGTAAATTATCATAATATATATATATAAATAATTGATACCAAATTATAAATATTTGATATCATAATTATTCCATTAAGTTGATGATAAATTAGAAGTTAAATTAGGCCTACCTGGAGCTTAATAAAAGAAAGAAAGATTAGTGAAAGTCAGGAATATAAACGAGAGACAGACGACGCTCCTTCAAAGTCTTGCATTTTAAATTTCATCAAAAGCGAATGATGCAGCAAATCAAGCTGACAATATCATAAATAGGGCCTAATAGTAGTAGAAATGGAGTTAATGATCATGGTGCAGAGCGAGTTGTTGATGTACTCCATTTAGGCAATGCAACGCAGCAACTCATTCTCTTGAAATTGGATATTTCAATGTGATAACTATCATTTAAAAATCACTTATCACATTCAAATAATCACAATTTCATAGTTCTGTAAATTTCTTTATAGTAAGAGTCCGAGATGGACCATTTAAACAAAACATCGATTTTCACATAAATTTACTATTACTATTATCATCGTCATAGTCATCATTATAAATATTATAATAATAATAATAATAATAATTATTATTATTATTATTATTATTATTATTATTATTATTACACTTATTATTATTTATTAAATGTTAATTTTGATGGCCTTTTTACAGGCTTACATCAGACTTAGGCTTAATGATAAAATTGAAAAAACTAGGGGCCCTGATGGACCATGAGAAGCGTCTGCCCCGGGGCCCGCCCTGGCTCTCGGCGCCCATGCCTATATGCTACGAATTCGAGTTCTAAACTCCTCGTCTGAAACGACTACTGTGTAGAGACCTTAAAAATTGATTACTGTTACTTTGGAAGAGTAACTATAGTATTTTCAAGACTGATCTTCTGCAGAGTGCATAATCAAGCAAGTTGTAGTTATATTGCATAATTATTTTGTCACTAATAAAGACAGCGGCTACTTAAACGTAATCGTTTCTTTAATAGCGTCAAAACAAAAGGATTGATTCACCTTTTCGCTGAGTGCTTTCTGTTCCATGAGCTTCTGTTCGAGTTGATCGGTATGATCAAAGGCATTTTCTTTCATTGTCTTCATCGTGTGCACTTTCTTCTTAATCGCGTGCATCGTGTTGAAAGCAGCCATCGCCATCTTCGCCGCCCGATATGTAATACAGTAGTATGCGAGAGATGAAAGTGTAATGTAAGCGTCAGATTTATGTTGCGCCAATTAGGAAGACTGCTGAGAAGCGCAGTGCTTTGCAGAGGTTTTATGGAGCCAGGATGATAAGAGACTGATGGCAGCAGCTGAAGAGGCAGACAGATCTCGGGGAACTTTTATACGGAGGATGCGGGATGGAGGATGGATTGCCATGGAGATACGGCAGCAGGGAGGAACAGTCGCGGATGCTGGCTGGAATCTGTGAATGAGAAATTCGCATCGGGTTTAGTCAGACTTAACATCAAAAACCAATAAAACATTACATATGAGATATGCTTAGAGGCATCTGGTCCATGAAAACATATGCTTATCATATTTCTGGCCCTACCCTTTATGATACTTGAACGGTATATCATATTTCATCAAACTCCTTGGGTCCTTCTTGTTCAGAATCGAGCCTTGACCACTCTTTTACGGGCCTTATAAGCTAGTTACTCTACTGAATCAAGAAAACCTAGCATGGTGGTCGTTGTCAAGGATCTTATCCTATTCCGGGCAACTGTCACTAAACGTTTAACGATACTTGACGCAGGCTGGTGGTGGTGGTGCTGGTGGCAGTAGAGGTGGTGTTGGTATAGAGGAGAGAGCGGCTGCCATACGTTTTCTTAGGAATGAACGGCAAATGAAATCGGATCTCTGCAGAAAAGATTCGCTTGTTCTTGGCTCGTCACTGAGTTAACTCCCTCAAAGATAAATCTGTTCTCAACTGAGTCTGTTGTCTGGGTATAAATTCTCACGGGAATTTACTTGTAGCCACCCGACGAATGCCTGCCGTTCGAAATGCCACCAACGGTGCACACTGAAGAAGATCGTAACCCTTCCCAGCTGCACGTCATAGCATGCAGCCTGACCTTATCGCTACAGCAAGTCTGCTTTGCTTCCTATTGCTCTGTTGCGGCGCCGGATAAACGCTTCTCTATCAGCTATACACTTAGCGGCACTGATCACGCACGTATCTCCAGACGATATGGGTGCCATCTGTACTGCGACCAATAGATGTTTGCTTCTTTATTCTGTGTAGGCCTAAATACAGCCTATATACACACATACATACATACATACATACATACATAGCCTACATACACATACATACATACATACATACATACATACATACATACATACATACATACATACATACACATACATACACACATACACACATACATACATACACACATACATACATACATACATACATATACATACATACATACATACATACATACATACATACATACACATATACATACATACATACATACATACATACATACATACATACATACATACATAGGTGTGCCTGACATAGGGTAGGACCTAGTGGGTAGCGTGCTGGACTGTCAATCGAGAGGTCGGGGATTTAAATCCCCGACAGGGCAGAAATTTGAGTCGCGCTTTCTGCTCCATCTGTGCCCCCTAGCAAACTCGGCTACAATGAGTACACTGACCGTACACTGTCGGCGGGAAGATGAGACGGCGAGGGAGAGGACTGGTCCGTAAAAGAAAATAATTTTATAGACCTAACGCTGTTATGTAATTGACTGGTTGGCCGTAACTTAAGCAATATCTGACGGCGCGCTCGTGAAGAAGCTGGTGCCCTGCGCCAGCTTTCGAGTAACACCCCATTGATTGCCTAACCGTCGTTGAAGTAACCGAGGATCCTATTGATTGCCTCACCAAGGGCCCTATTGTCTTACCGAGGGGCCGAGGGCCCTATTGTCTCACCGAGGGCCCTATTGATTGCCTCAACGAGGTCCGTTCTGTACTGTACCTCATTTTGGTGACTCGATCTTCTTGTCTGTCGGTTTTGCACCGTCTCAGTAGGCCTACCTCTTGTTATTCATCCACCGGTCTTTTGCTATTCTTTTGTTTTTCTTAAACACTTAACGACGATTGTACTAAAAGCGACTGGGAAACCAATGCAGCTCATAATATAATCATCGCAGAGGCAATCTATTGTTTATTGTCAAACTGTTTCTCTTTCAAGAGTGGCCCTTCTCTGGCATTGTAAAATATCACAGTTGTCATCTAACAAGTTTAAAGATACTGGCATACATCTCTCAAACTTCTTGCTGGCGATATTGGGCTTAACTCTGACCCATCCAACGTAAAACCTTAACTTAAGCTCACCTTTGCACCTCATATAAACCAGGTATGCCGCAGCTGCTACTACCAGTTGCGGTAGCTCAGGGTCATTGCTCGCTCCCTGACTTTTAAAGCGGCAGTCTCCCTTAGGCTAGTTCACGCGTTTGTGCTGACACGCCTAGACTATATTGCGCTTCCATTTACGCTGGTCTCCCGCGGGTTCGAATCGAGAGGCTGGAGCGGGTTCACCGGGCTGCGGCTCGACTCATTGGCGGATTTGGTAAGACCGACCGCATATCTCAGTATATGCGTGAGGTATTGCACTGGCTTCCTTTCCCTCAGCGCATCTCATACAGGATCGCGTCCTTGGTGTGGCGGTGCTTATCAGGCTGGGCACCCTCTTACCTGCGTGAGCTATGCCGCCCTCTTTCTACTTGCACGGACCGCCGAACACTGCGCTCCTCTGTCCACGGTGACCTGGCAGTCCCGTTCGCCCGCTCTGCAGCAATGCAGAGCCGTTCCTTCACTGTGGTTGGTCCAACAACCTGGAACGGGCTAACACTAGATTTACGACACCTTCCAAACTGTTCTCAGTTTCACCAACTGCTGAAGACTGCATTCTTCCGTATGGCCTGGGTCGGGAGTGCCTCTGAGTAGGGATCTTGAAGGGGCGCTATATAAATTTTGATTGATTGATTGATTTTGCCATCTGAACATTGCCTCTATTCGGCCTAAAGCCTCTCCTCTTACAAATTACCTCATTAAACAACAGTTCACATAATGGCACTTAAGGAAACCTGGCTACGTCCTAATGATCAGTCCTTCCTTGCAGATATAACTCCTGACCGTACGTATAGCCTTGACTCTTCTCATTTACAATGAAATAATCGGGTGAGAGCCTTCACCACCGCTGCCCAGTTGCATAGGCGCCACACCCTTTAAGGTCCCTTGTATGGACAATGCAAGCCCGAGATTCACATCTCCTAAAAAAGCCAACATCGGGAGATGAACCGATATCTGCACGCACTCTCGTACAGACGCGCATGGGACGTATGCTACAACCAATACAGCTAACTTAGGCGTGTCGTCGTTCATGAAGACCTCGTAGACTAGACATTTAGCCTACATCTGAATCCAGTACAAGATCTTGCTCATGGTTTCCAGAACTCATCAAGGACGGGCTACCAAGCACCTCTGTGATCTGTTGTGCAAGCTATCTCTGCTTTTTATCCATCTAGTTTAACTTACGGAAATCTTGTAACTATGTTTGAGCCACAGGCTAAAAAGTCAAATCTTTCGACGACTAATTCGATCACTTACAATCATTCAATCGTCATGAAACTTGGCAGATAGACTCGCCCTCGGAGACATTTCATTCTATAAAAATTTCAGCTCCCCAAAAAAGGCAAGCTTATAGAATCGGGGACTCAACTTTTCGAATCGGGGAATCCCCTTTTCCCATACGCAGCGTTGCCATTGGCCAGCGTTGCCATTGGCCGCAACAAAAACGCGCGCTGCCTCATTAAACGCACGCTATGTTGCAGTAAAATGAACGCGGACTATATATTTGTAGAGGTAACTGCTTCATAAGACGCATTTATAGGATACTAGATGGATATAGTAAAAAACTTTGTTTTTACGGGCTGTATTTTATTATTATCCATTTAGTTTAACTTGGGGGAATCTTGTGGCTTGATTGAGCCACAGGCTTAAAAGTCAAATCTTGCGACGACTAGTTCGATCACTTACAATCATTCAATCGTCGTGAAACTTGGCAGATAGATTCCTCGCCCTCGCACACACTTCATTCTATCAAAAAATTTCAGCTCCCCCAAAAAAGGCTAGCTTATAGAATCGGGGACTCAACTTTCGAATCGGGGAATCCCCTTTTCCGATATGCAGCGTTG
>JACEVL010002988.1:0-16468 GCA_020284085.1 Aporrectodea caliginosa
CCCGCAGCCATCCGGCTGCAAGGCACCGAACATACCACTACACCACCGCGCCCCACAAATGTGCGCTTGAATGGAACACGAAATATGCATACAGCCGTTTAACGACTACAAGAAGATGCTCCACATTAGTCTAATCAAAGCTATTCCACCAAGAGTAACAAGTTCGTTTGAAGGCGAATGATGTTTCAACTGGAAAAGTCTCCCATGAGGCGAACAATTACGATAATGAATTGGAACTTCTTCCGCTGATGGTAGTGTGCAGAGAACTTCTATTTGTGCAGGATGATCAGCAATTGAACTGGTTGGTCACCAAGCAACTAAGACCTCTCTTAAATGGACAGTTGTACTATTCCAAAGACCATAGTTGGTGGTTTTACCACCAATTCTATGATTATTCAGTCCCCAACCACGATTTTATAGTTGATCCCAATAAGGTGTTTCTCTAAGTGGCGACTAGAATGTCAGTGTGTTTCATTGAGTCCCTTTGCGCCAAAACAGACAAAAACTGTCAGCATCACAGAGGTCAATATAAACTTCAAAGTCCAAACCAGAATTTATGTAGTGGCAAACCGGAATGTGAACAACTGAAAGTAAATCTGCTGGATCATTGTCATCAGTTTTGTACATATAAATATCACACCTATAAAAACCTATAAAGACCAAACAAGAGGACTGCAAAAATTGGCCTCAATAAGAAGGAAAACATCTAACCTAATCAGTCATTGTCACTGGATACCACTAGTGGAATAAATTTTGAACAACAAAGCCAGAAATCACTGCTCACTTTCCAAATTCTGATCAGAAACAGGTGAGGTCATGAGTTGTCCAGTGTGCACAATATCTCCCCTTGTCATCAACTACAATAACATAGCGGCCATATCCAAAGTAATCTAGAAAGTTACACTGCGTATATCTGAGTTGTTGCCTCACCAGTTACAAGTCATAGCCGTTATCTTGGGAAGCATATAAATTTATCTATGCAGACATATAAAGGTAAGAAACACGAGCAATATTGGTTCCTGATACATTATTTTAATACAGGGCATACATGGAGGGGTAACTCGGTAAGTGATCCATTTCATCCATATAGGTAAAGGAAGGAAGGGTAGTTGAGAAAATAGAAAACAACGGTATTTTCTCAAGAAGGACGATTTGCTAAACTAGCATACAGATGATTTGTGCTAAAAGTCTATTTTTATAATGTTGCAACATCGTACAATGTTCATCCGCAATTTCTCATAGCTATAAACTGGTATTTAGTAAACAAATTAAGGTCATGCAATAAAGTAGCAGAATAAAATTACCAAATATATGTCCAGTCAGCAATAAATGCCAGTGCCAAATTAAATTTACGTTTAGCTTAATAACAAGGTTATAAACAGTAGACAGCATGATACTCTGTTTGGAAACGCTCTAAAGAACTTATAAAATTAATCAACCTGAAAGTAGAACGTCAGAGGCAAATTTGACCAATTTCCCGTTATTAAAACAACTGGCAGTGAGAGTGAAGATCGACATGAAGCAATGCTCTCAAACGGCTCAATCTGGACGAAGGTACTGCTCGGTGAATACCATGCTTGGAGCAATCGTGAGACTCTTGAAGAATGATGCCCACTCCCCTCAAACGTAAAATTGTTTTTTATGCTTATCTACCAAAGACATAAGATGTAATATAATTAAACATAGTAAACAGACAGCAGGACTCTCAAAAACTTGTTAAACTTTACTTTTATTTATTTACACCAAGCTCATACTGAAAAACCAACAACGCCTGGAAATTTAATAAGCACAATTGTGAGATTCTAAAACAAGCTATATAAATAATTAGGCATTCAGTTGTTATAATTATGTACTTGTTATGGTTATCATAGCCGGAATGTTAGGAGCATACGCAAATTTGACCGCAGCACGAACATAGCAATCCAAACAGCTACACAAGAATACACCCACAGTCACACCAGCAATGATTAGCCATATCTCTGCCGCCTTCGATACAATTAATAGACCATTCTATCTTCATCAAACGCCTTTCCTCTGTATTTGGAATCTCTGGCACTGCCCTACTGTGGATAAAATCATATCTTTCATCACACTCTTTCACTGTCAATGCCGCTGGTTACGCATCTAATCCTGCGGTGTTCCTCAAGGTTCTGTTCTCGGTCCTCTGCTGTTCATTCTTTACACCTCCCCACTCAGCAAACTCATTTCCTCATCCTCCACTGATCATCACCTCTATGCCGACGACACACAACTCTTCATTTCTTCCTCCCCTCACTCCCTTCCAGACGCATTAAATCATCTATACAACACAATCACCCAGATTTCAGCCTGGATGACCGCTAATCTGCTATGCCTTAACCCTTCAAAAACAGAATTCCTCATTTTTGGCCTCCGTGAGCCATTAAACAAACTAGCCTATCCTTTGTCCTTTATCTTTTATCCTGGACCTTTATCCTTAATTATCCTGGACCTTTGCCCAACCGATCTCGCTTCTCCAGCACCTTACTCGATCTTCTCCTGTCCGCAATCTTGGAATAATCATCGATAAGAACCTCACCTTTTCCGACCACATCAGCCAGCTATCTCGCACCTGCTATATATGCACATCCGTGACCTTCGTCGATTGCGCCCAATACTTGATTGCAAGACTGCATGCACAATAGCCACCTCAATTGTTCATTCCAAACTCGACTACCGTAATTCCATCTTTTACAACATCGACTCTTCTCAAATCAAACGCCTGCAAACAGTCCAGAACGTTCCCGCCCGAGTTGTCACCAAAACTCCCAAACACCACCACATAACCCCTGTTCTGAAATCACTCCATTGGCTTAAAGTCCCTCAGCGCATCCATTACAAAATAGTATCTCTTACCTACAATGCCCTACAAACGTCTAAACTCTAAACCCTCTTACATTCGCCAGCTATTCACCGTCCAACCGCTTGGGTCTACTCGCTCATCATCATACCTTTCTCTGTCCCGGCCTCGTCTCATCCTCTCTGAAATTCTGCAACCTCTCCTTAGTCTATGCTGCACCAGCTCTTTGGAACGGACTCCCAGAGGACCTCCGCCAGTTTGCTCATCCTCCTATCTCGCCTTTTAACTCAACCTCTCCTCCGCTTTCAGGCTGCCATGCAGCTAAATTCGACTCCAGTTAAACTTGTTATCATCTGTTAATACTATCTCATGTAATCTTACTGCATAGCCTACTTTTCAGTTTGAACTAATAAACAAATATTATAATAATCAACAGTCAGACCACAGAACTATGCCCATTAGGCCACACACATCTAAGGCTCTTACCACACAGGACATAAATAATAATAGCTATAGTAATAATAATGATAACAATGATGATAATGACGATAACGGAGCGGTTTCATGACGGACCAGGGAGGACATCCTGGACTAGCAGACTGTCTGGAGGGTCGAACAAGTAGGCACTTTACAATAAGTGATATCACCTGGAGTGGTCTTCAGCGAGCAGACGTCTCGAGCGCCAAAAAACCAACACACCTGTTTCGCAGTGACGCTAAAAGTCCGGATGGAGCAACGCTGACCCCATGGTCAAGAGGGAGGTACAGCACGTGGGATGCGTTCACACGTGCGCAGGATCGTATCTGCACCTGACGTCCTTAACGCTCGTGACGGCGGCGCAAATGGCAGCGACCAGGAAAATCACAAAGTATGCAGGAACCCTCGTCACTCACACCATAATTCCAGGAGCACTGGAAAGCATGGGTCCCATCAATGCCCATGGCCGGGAGTTCTTATCATAATTGGGCCGGAGTTTGACCATTATTTCCGGGGACCCTCAGGAAACAGCACACCACTTTCAGCGTCTTTCAATTTGCACACAACGATTCAATGCTAATGCGTTTCGTTGCACGTTTACACATTTGACCGATGAAGATGACCGTTAACTCCAGAACGACAAAGGTCTTCGGATAGTTTCTTAGAGCCACTTATAGGCCTATCGGGCGATTTAATAATAAATAATAATAGTAACCAACTGGTTGAAATTTAGCCGCTCCATATGTTATTAACTGTCTCTAGGCAATTTTTTGCCTCCTGATGGATTAGAACTACCTCGAATGAAAACATAATAATAGTAGCCTAATAATAAAATTATAATAAAAATAATAATAATGTTGCTGTACATACGCGCTGGTAGATGGAATTCATATCTTGACTGGTGAATGTTCCAGGTAGAAAGTATTTAAAGTGTCCATTTTCATCCGTTGTTAGGTGGAAAACTGGAAAAGATTTGCCATTGTTGACTCCATTTATCCTGGCCACAGTTCGTATGCGAACCACCATCCCAGCAAATGGCATGCCATCCGGGCGAGTCACCTGACCCTATCAAAATATCACAAAATTGTAACAAAGGTATTTGAAAAATTAATCAATCTATTATACGCCTATACGGCTCTATAAAATATTTTCCTTTGAGTCAAGATTTAGGAATCAAAAGATAGTTGAACTACAACACTTCACTGCAGCAAGATCAAGAAGTTCGAAAACGTAAATCTAAACGTAAAACAATAAGCAGTAAGAAGCAAAACCCAAAACTTAGGAAGCAGACTGTTCCTGTGTCATCATACTATGTTATTTCAATCTGTATTTCTGAGAGTAACTATGAGCAAATGACAGTACCTTTCCATAGTAAGGTAAGCCAGGTTTGAAATGAGAGAACCAAGAGTCCTCAGGGATCAACTTCAGCTGCAACGGAGACTGGCTGATTTTTGCTGTAAAGGTCGAAGTCAGTTTTACACCTGTGGAAAAAAGATAATCCTCAAACAAACAAATTTTTTTAGAAACTTATAAAGCAGAAAAACTCTTTTCCTCGGTGACAAACGTCACACAAACATCATTAGCAACACTGAACAAGACTAAAAAGACCGACATCTTATGTGCGACCAGAAGTTGGATAACCAAAGATCCTTCATTCCCAAGTCCTGATACAGTTAATAGACGTAAGGTCATAACTCATAAGGTTATAAGACGCAAACTGCAGAATATATATGCACAAGTTGAACAGTGCTATTAAGATATATCTCGTCTACCAGATACCTGACTCATAAATGAAAACTTATATGAATACCAACCTGTTCCACGTTCTTCAACTTTAGCAAAAAACTCTGCTTCTCTGCTCCACTGCTTCCTGATAAGATCAAGAAGAATATCTTGAGAATTGACGGAAAAATCTACGCATCCATCCTTCAGCTGAGAACAACAGTAGGCATACACAAAAATGTACAAAACGCAACACACCTGAGAGATTGGCGGTAGGCGGTAAACTGCGCTAGTTCTACATTATTAGGTAACGACCAGACATACCGAATTACCTAAGAAGTCGAAAGCAGGTTTTTAAAAGTTTAACGGCATACCGCATTGATCGGGATGTTGGAATGCCTGACACCAGCACTCAGAAGCACCTGTGCAAAATGGGCACAAGAACTGTGGAGGTGGTCTACAGCAGATTAGAAAAGTGTTAATTTACCTGCATGATATAGTAATATATATATTATTATTATTATTTGATTAAGCACTTGACAAAAGCACTGCGCTGTACATGTTGTGACGATTAAGCAATTCACAAGAACACAAATTACAGAAGACATAAATCAACAAAGTTGCAGCCATGCAGTCATTGTACTTTTGCTGCCACCTAGGGAATGAAGGCATGAGCTAAACCCAGGGCCTTACGGGAATCAAACCGGATCCGTGAAAACTTCAGGCAAGAGTGTTATCCTTTATATTATCCCTCTCCCCATTATTTATATATTAACACAAATAGCTACTTTGGTGGCTTTCGGTGTGCGACATGAATGTAGAGGCATAAGGCAGATGTTTGAGCTGACGTTCCCATTAACAGGTTGTCCGTAAGTGTATCTGAAATGCAGACCATAAAATGTATATAATATATGTGAATTCCTCATCTATAGAGAAAAATAGTTGCAAAGTACTGCAAAGAACAATTAAAACCAGTGAATAACTTGCCGCTAAAGTTCTGCAATAAACAAACTCATTAGGTTTCTGCACAGATTTCGCTGCAAAACGTAATAAAGTGTAGACTCGTTTACACCATTCCGCTAAACGTGAAGGGGTTAAAGGGCTCTAAAGCTATAACTTAACACACCGCATTTGTTAACAAAACGTATATGAATGCAGTGTACCGCCAAATATTGACTTTCCCGTGTTACCCTTTTTCACATGCAGCTTGGATAACACGCTGTATCACAAAACATTAGGGTCTTTCAACGGCTTCTAGTTACCGAACCACACCTTATACGGCTCATACATACATGACCAGATATATCCATGTGCGTTGCACATGTACTTAAACTGCGTTAAAAAGTTCGCAAGGGCTCTCTGTAGACAAGCTCAAGGACAAGCCCTACAGAATCACATAAGATTCAGTTAAGTAGATGCCAATAGGCAGAGAAACACAGAAAGTTCACGTGAGAAACACGGAAACCGCGCTGAAAGAGCATCACGTCGCTTATGAACTATAGTCAGGCAAAGAGAAGAAAGTCTCTAGCCACTAAGATGCAGGGATTTGTGGCTGTCATGTCATACATTCAATTACGTCAAGTAGAATAATAGTAGATGACTGTCATTTACTTCCTTCTATTGAAGATCCTGAGCATCTTAAGAGTTAAGAACAGTTGAAATCATATTTAATGCTCGGGTCTTATAGCAACAACAATTTAATGTAAAACACTATTTTATAGGAAGTAAATATGAAAGCAATAAAAGCAATGCAGTACAAAAAGCAACTTAGCAATGAAAGAAACTTAACACCACTGGTAGAAGAAAGTTGAGACAAACGCTTTGCATTACATGTCTAAAGTTAAAGTCAGACAAAGAATATGTAAAATAAGCAAAAGACGATGGCAGAAGAAATGATTTTAAACTGATCAATTAACTATGAGAAACAGTTGAGCAGACTGGGTGGGGAAGAGATAGCCAAATACATGGATGGAACTTGGCAGACCAGCCTCTATTACCGTTCCTATCAAAACGTTTCAACCCAAGTTTTTGGGTTTCATGGACGAAAAACTAACACTGCCTATAAACCCTTATGCATAGTTTACTCCTTAATACTCTAGTCTAGATTTTAATAGCATTGTTCCTTACCTGGCACATACTTTCCATTTCACCACTGAAGTGTTAGAAAACAGGTAAGAAGGATGGTGAATGGTCACTTCAAACTTCTGCAGAACTGTTGAAAATGATGAAAGAAATTATAAGGATCAGTGGTAGAGATAACTTCAAATGAATAGTGTCAGAAAAAAACTATCTCTAAAATTTTTATGTTTAAACAACAGTCACATCTTAATGAAAGTACATGCCAGATTCTCATATGAGCAATTTAACTATATTTTAATTTTATGATGAATAATGGATTCCTTTATTACATTACATGTTTACTTTATGAATGTCTTATACAATTGGTGAACAAATGTATCATCCAACATAAGTGGACATGAAACCTGAATTCTGTCATATTCAAAGTCAAGTCCCAAGAAGGCATAATAAAAATTGAGTGCATCTCCACATGATATTGTTAAGACATTAAGAGCTTTTCAAATTACCATATTCGTGGACAGTGAATTTCTGAGAATGCACTTCCCCTTTGATTAAGGCTTTGATGGTCCACTCGCCCAGTCGGGGTTCATCGGACAGCTGCATCTCCAGGCTGCCAAGGCCTGGAAATAGAACAAATAACCACAACAATCAAACGGGTTCTCCAATACAATGTGCATCATATAAATCCTCTGCTACAGTACCCATTACTCTGTACTTTTGTTACTATCATTACCTATTTCTTTATAAAACAAACTGGATAACAACAGAGGACACAGACATTCACATTACCAATTGGAACAATAGAAAGACAGTACTGTGCTGCTGATGGCAACTATAGTGACCAAGTACAGGCCAAATGAATGTCGATTGACTGAAGATTTGTGTCCTAGCACAATCAGTAGGCTATCACAATTTAACCCATAATCTAACAATAAGTTTCAAACTTACAGTAATGCTGTCTAATAACTGTATTCAACTTGTTTGCACACTATTGCTTCTGCTGCTGTGTAGCATAATTTCATGTTAACGTAAGTCAGGAAGCAAGCAGCAGAGTGCCAAGCAAGGACGCCAAGCTTTGGGATTAAGCCTAACATCTAACTGGCTCAGGAACTAATAACAGAAAGTCACTACCTTCTCCAAGAATCCAATGGGAAATGAGTGACTTTACTTATTACAAAAAACCAAAAAGTTTTTGGAAACACCAGAAATTACACTTACATGAAAATACTGCTACACTGTCTTATTACTGGCAATATACGATTTTTGAAATGCTTCTCTTGTTTACAACTCTCGTGACAAGGACTCTTATTCATCACAGTCACTCGTGCAATTACTAATACATATTATTTGGCTTGACAGACATTTCAACTGTGCAACATGTAATTTGTAAACGAGTAAGATGGAATTCTGCCTACCAATTACAGTGGAAACATTTGCCCATTGCATTACACGGGTTTTTGATGGATCTTCAATATAAGCTAACAATATCTACAACACAAATCACACAGAGTTCAAGCCTAAATGTATGTATCTGTATGTGTATGCATGTATGTATGTATGTACGTACGTATGTATGTATGTATGTATGTATGTATGTACGCATGTATGTACGTATGTATGTATGTATGCATGTAAGAATGTATGGGCCTTTATGTCTGTATGAATGAATGCGGATGGCACTGCAGTAGTTGATCCTACTATAAAGAGAAGCGTAGGCAGGAATGTGGCACTGATTGCAAGTGCGGAAATGAAAAATAGAAACAAAAGCTACTTTGAGATTACGAGTTTATGAGACTACAATTTCTTCTACGTGACCATCTGCATGTTTGCATCTGTAGGAATATTTGTGCATAGCACCTTTCGAAGACCTCTTTAAAGTGCATATTGGAATTTACTGGCTCTTTAAAGTGCATATTGGAATAAACTATTCTCCGTTAAGAAACATTTTCTGCTGATGAGCTGTCAATGTACATTGTGTCTCCTACAAGCCGATCGTGATTTGAATATCTAGAATGAATTACAATAACCGGAAAACTTACATTCTCTGTTAGCATTGTTAAGTCTAGTCCAGTCAAAGTCAGAATTCGGATTCTTACTGAAAATATAACAAATCTCATCCAAAATGTTCTTTTAACATGGGCTCTCTTGATCTACTACACTCAAATCTATTAGATATGTCTTGGCACAGCTTTGCAACGTAATACAGAATTCACAAGTGTACAAAAACATTAACTTTTACTACAAAAGTTCAAATTTGAGTATAAATGGTATATGACAAAAGGACAAGTTACAATATTTCAGTTTTACCAGAAAATTCAAATTTAAGTACCGGTACTGGTATATGATAAAAAGCCAAGTGAAAATGTTCTCAAGTTTAACTGTCCTGCTTTTGATTTCAAAATTGACCTCAAATGTATGAAATTAGCAATGTCTGTGAGCCACGCAAGACACAAGAAAGTCGTTGAGACTTCTGATATGACTTTGCTGTGCATGTGTCCAAATAAAAGATACAACCAATGACGATGCAATTAAGCAGCTACTGACGTATGTTCCACATTAGCACCGGATAGCTCATCATCATCGTCGCCGTCGTATTACAACCACTACCAGTTAACTTGGAATGCTTAATAGCCCATCATCTATTGCTATGTTTAGTCATCATGTGTTTTACTGACATCGACGTTCGGCAGGGTTCCGAGCTTGTTCCTCTTTTATTTGTATTATACATGACATAACTAAAAACAATGCTTGACAATCATTCACCGGGATATCATTTCTATGCCACACCTCCTACATTTATTTCATAATCGCAGATTGCATTGTGACTTGTCTGTGCAGCTGTTGTCCACTGCCATTGAAGAAGTGCAGTTATGTGGAGGGGGGAAATAAACTCGTCCATAACCAATCGAAGACTGCTTTTCTTAAGAAACTTAAGAAATTTGGATAGCTTAAATCTTTTCTTTTCTCACTCATCTGTCTCTCCCCCCCTCCATTCCATATGAAAACTGTTTCTCTAATCAAAATGCATCATTGAGCATTTTCCAGATTAAAGAGCATCTGCCATTCTTGTGACCATTTGAACACTCTTCTCAGCACCACTTGCAGTATCTTGAGCATTCCCTCATCACCCACTACATCACATAGTTTTTCCTATGTAAAGCAGTAAGTGTTAGATAAGACTCCTTAAAAATGCTTGTTGGCTAGGTGGTTTTTCATCACAGTTTAATGATAATATAAGGCGTATATGCCAATGGCCATAAACAGCAGAGCAGTAGATATTTTCTCCTGGTTAAAACACTGTGCTACAAAGGCATCCTACCAAATCTCCACACACATCCTGTTACTAAGTCTTATAGGCATTTATTGCCACTTACCTAGGTCGCCCGGCTTGTAGATAGGTTTATCTGTCTCAATAAATGTCATCTGAGTTGGTCTTCGGATGCTGATTTCAGCAGACTTTGTGAACTTATATTCATTGCTGGAATCCACTGATGTTGCAGTGACAACAAGTGTATCAAAGAACACAGAAATATTCTTTGGCACTGGTACCTTGATACAGATGCTGCCACCTGTGAACAGTTACCAAGGAAAGTTCCATTACGTTTGAGACAAAACAATGTGGGAAATTTGGACAAACTTAATTGACAAACGACCGATAAAAGATCTATGATAAACAGTTTTTGACAAATAATTAATACTTTTTGAAGAGCAAAAAATGTCTTTTAATTGGCCGCCCTTTCCTATGCAAAGGGTAGGCTACGGGCGTGCCTATGCTATCGTTTAGGATAGGCGTGATGTATGTCTGTCCATCTGTCACATTCGTATATTGTCATTAAACAGTGTGCCGCAGAAACGTCATGCTTGGCACAGGGCCACAGGCATGATCAAGCATTCCCGCTATCTGCTGGATATCGTTACGGTGGTGCCTGACACCTCCCTCGACTCCTCTCAGCTCTCACCCCAAAATCAGGGAGACTTTAAATTGAGCAGGGTGGATAACTTCTATTGCGCCGGTGTCTAATGCAACAGGCATCAACCGATGGCACACCAAAATCAAGCCGGTCAAAATCAGGTCAACATCCAAAAGATCAGTCCGTAAGAGACAGAGAGACAGCCTACAGTGGATATCTATTGATATCTATTGAGAATGAGCATGCAAGGACGATTAACATCGTGAAGATGATTGACATTGTTGCTATAGAAGAAAGCTCTATGTCATGGCATTGCTTTAAGTACTAGAACTATAAGTGAATAAGTATGCAACGTGATAATTATATGTTAAATTAGATCGAGAAATCACTGTATTTATAACATTGTAATTTATCTGTGTCATTCTTACAGCATTCATGTTTATTCTATGACTGCATGAATTGCATTGGCAGTATTGCATGTCTAGATATCAAATGTCATTGTTTAGTTTTGGTAATCTTGATCGTAAGAACACAAGGCTACAGGGACAAACAGGGGCCCGTGCGGGACCCCTGCACACGGGCCCATGAAATGCTAGCTATGCCACTGCCCTCCCAGTAGGAAATATATCTAACACGGGCCCTGTTTCCCCCTTACCAAAAACAGTACATGCTCTGGCTGTCTACATGCGTAGATAGAATCCAGATAAGGAAAGAATTTAGACAAAAACCATCAGCAGCATACCAGTCCTCAAACGCAAATGGAAAACTACTGATAGGAGAACAAATGAAAGAAACAGGAGCATAGAACAACAGCCACTTAGCTGCCTGCCAACACGAAAAAGAGTCACCATATACTAATTCGTTCAGTTATTTCCTCAAGTTATTCCGCAATTATGCAAATCTTCTGAACTAAGCATAAACTAGATGCACCCATATCAAACTTTTAACCAAACAACAAGCACGTGACCAACAAACTTTGCAGAACCTTCAACCTGGGGTAAATTAGCAAAGTACATCCTGAATGCCAATCATTACAGAGGAGCAGGATCACACATGTCACGCAACTCATATATACCGAACAGTTTCATTTACTATCTTGAAACAGGACTTCCTTTAAGCACTTCAAGCTATGGCAAATATTAAAAAAGCTATGGCAAATATTAAAAAGATTCAATATTCACATTCAATTACATCAAATTACATACTGCATTTTTGACAAAGCCAGATCAGTTTGAGACAATAGTATCAAAGTAGGCTACGTCCTATACTTGATAAACCTAAACAGCATCCGACACATGCAGGCATAGGCGTGATTTTTCACAGGACCAGGGATACTCATATCCTGAATTTTTGGACTAAAGCTGTGTACTGTATTGGCCATGTTTACGCACTCTGAATAAACAATGCCAATATTATAAAGGAAAACATTAACCTGGCAGTCTCCAATGTGTTTCATAGTATTTGTCTAACAGTTATTACGCAGAAGAGGAAGGGAGGGAAAGAAATTGGTGCTCTCCACGTTTTGAACCAAAGTAATGCCTCTGACCTTATTTTGTTATACACCTACCAGAGGATATTGTCACATTCTTCTGAACAGCAACAACAACAGGTAAATTGTAGCTTCGTTTTTGCAGCTGAATATTACAAAGTACTTCAGGTATCAAAGCATGGGACACAATGCAGACATTTTCTTGTCCTCCAGTGACCCACACTCGTGGAGTAGTCATAATCAGTCCCCTATGTTAGAACAAAACAATCACCAAATACATGAATAAGAACAACAACAAAAGAACAATTCTAGAAGATTCATCAGAGTAAAATGAACATCCATACTGCAAGCTATGCCACAATTCTTATCAGAGGTTAAACGGGTGAACAGAAATGTATTTTTTCTGGGATGCAAATTCTAGACAAGCACTGAAAGACAGCAACCTAACTACTTGCCATGCACATTTTATTGAGCGCCTGTGAATAAGCTGGTTCCCGCGACTTCGCTTTTGTGGGCGCTGTAGAAGTTTCGAGTTTACGATTACGATTACGATTACATTAAACA
This sequence comes from Aporrectodea caliginosa, assembly GCA_020284085.1. Taxonomy (NCBI): domain Eukaryota; kingdom Metazoa; phylum Annelida; class Clitellata; order Crassiclitellata; family Lumbricidae; genus Aporrectodea; species Aporrectodea caliginosa. The sequence goes on from JACEVL010002988.1 coordinate 13,061, forward strand.
CTTTAAAGAAAGATTCGCCACTGTTTTCATTGGTAACATCTTGTTGATTTCTGGCAGCAGTTTGTCATGATGCACGCCTGTGGTCAAATGACACAGCCATCGGCCAGATACTGTATGCTATCCTTGACGTTAACCCCCGTTGACGCAATACCACAATGCTTGTACACTCTGAAGAACCCTGGCTGTAAAAACTTCTGGTCTCATATAATTTAATCTAGGGTAATAATTCAGTGTGACAAGTTCCAGATGTCTCACAGATCTTGAAGCATGGATAGTGCATGTGAGGTGCACAAATGTAAAACGACAATACTTGCCCACAAGACAACAATCTTAATGTGCATGACTTACCAGGTAGGGTTTAAATCAGCTGACCTGAGTTGAATGACTGGAAGCCGTTAAATATATATGTCCTTTTCCTAATCTATTCTCATCTAATCCAACATTAGTCATTGATGCCAACCTCATCAGTCAATAAAATTCATAGCCACAGAAGGCACTCTTCAAGATAAGTCTGAAAGTTCTAGACATAACTGTAGCCCAAAACACGTAAATAATAAAGTGTAAGCCTATACAATCTAAGGACATCCACAAAGATTTAACAACAGCATCCGCATTTGAAAAAGAAATGGGAAAGGTAAGTCATTCACACAAAAGAACTTGTGCAAGGGAAGAGTCACCGCAATATGAAAATAATGAAAAACTGAAAAAGGTCTTTCGAAAATGTCAGAAACTCCTTCCAACTAAAATCTTCTGCAATAATTACATAATCTGTATGATATGAGGCAGTACTAGCGTGATCAATGTGATCTAAGTAAGTAAGTAAGTATATTCTTTATTGAGCCAGTTGCAATCCGCATTCCGGTGTACATACATCAAAATTATAATAAACAATCAATAGTCAATAAGAATAAAGCATTCTAATTATAAAAGTTTTTTCATATTATGGTCAGCTAAAGGTATAACACGGTCATGTGATCGGGGTCTAAGGGAATAGGCCAACGGCTTTGGAGGAAGGAACCTATGCAGAACATGGCCCGGGTTTCCCAGGACCGCCGAAAACAGGCAGGTGTCGGCTTTAAGGCATAGTTGTTCAAAGGTTGGGCTATCACTTGGGAGGTATCGCTGACGGATCAATCTGTTCATTACAGACTGGAGCATTCCCTTCTTCCATTGGCTGGCAAAGCCCCACCATGCCGGAGCAGCATACAACAAGCGTGCCACCGTTGTCGCCCTCACCACATCGTAAAGCCCAGGGCCAGATAAACCATGAGCAGTTAGTATGCGCAGGGCATACATGGATTGCCTACCCCTGCAGCATATTTGGGCAATGTGCATCTCACATTGATAAGAAAGTGTGCGACCTATCACCAGTATGGGAATTATAAAAACATAACTGGGGGGTTAGACGTTGATTTATGTACAGTTTTGGTGTGAAATATAGACTTTACTATAGGATTCTAAGAAAGACTAGGGAGGTTGAACCCCCCCCCAACCTCCCTGGCAATTCTCACCCTGCCTATCACCATTTTAGACATATATATATAGAAGTATCTGCTATTGGCACACAGCATAATAGTGGAAACTGGAAAGCCAGGTTTAGGTCACCAGAAATCCACTCAAAAGGCAGTATACTAGAGTGGCCTACTGGTTAGGCCTACATACACGTGCAACTGCATCAGCACCTGTTGCATCTGAGGATCATCTCACAAGGCATCTGAATGGACAATATGCAATTAGCATCAAACTGTCAAATACCCAGGATACACATAAAAATGACCATTTCATAAAGGTAACAATGTAAATGTGATGCTGTGAGTGTGAAGTTTTTAGGGACCACTTTCACAAAGCCTGCGGGAAAATGGCCCTACCTCACGGTCATTTATGCCTTCAACAGTGAACAGTACACACGTGACACTTCGCTTTCCGACCTCAAGGCTCCAGTGAGCACTACAAACCGGCAAGACATAATTATGTTTGTTCATATATTTATTTCCTTCGTTTTGTCTCATCAATCATATATTCGTTTAATGTGTTAAAAACAGACATAACGCTGTAGAAAAAAAAAATACATCTAGATATAATATTATAGTATGAATTTATAATAGCTTAGTAAGAGTTCAGGAATAACATACGAGATATAAAATTTCGTGAGTCCTTGTCAGGAAGGTTAAAGTTATGTGGTCTGACCCTAAGAAAATAGGGCGTAAAATGTTGGTTAGGAAATAGGCATCTGAGTGAATGATTCTCATTTAAGAGAACGGCTTTAAAGAGTGAAGTGTCTGCGTTATTAGCAATAACATTCGTAGAAGGGGAATCTGACTGAATAAACCAGAGCGTTTTAATCTGTTATTCAGACGTTCTATGCGGGCTTTGATATGCATACATTGATACGAAGTTTCTACGTGCAATTAACCAGACGACACAGTTAATATTTTTAATTTAATTTCTTTCATTATTCCATGTAAACAAGTTGCGGTTTGTCAACTTAGTATTTTAATAAACGAAATCTACAGTGTGTTGTCTTACCCTGATTGGCAACATGTCGGCACAGCGAGAACAGCGAAGACACAGACCATAAGTAAAATCGGCCACGAACGACGTTCCACCATCTTCGATAAAGCTGCAAAACCCATGGTGCACTGTTAGGTAACGATTTAACTGTCAGCTTCAAGTCCGTTTTGCAAATAAATATCAAAGAACTGTTTACTATAAAGCATCACCAACACACCGACCAACTGCGCGTCTTCAGAATCCTTAATTGTGTCCAGTGGCAGTTGCTCCGTCAGACAATGTGATTCGGTTTTTATACCACTAAGTAAAGCCCACGCAACGAAACTCTAGTTTACTGAACCGGACAAACTTTGAATCGAAACCACAGAAAACATGAGAGTGAAACTTTGGATGTGATAAACAACGGCACAAACGTTCAATGTGGGCGTCAGCACCACAGCATGAGACTCTGCATGGTTAAAAATGGCAATAGGCTAAGCCTTGTAGGTCCTTGTAGGCAATCTCCTTTACTCCACTCCAATTTCAGACCAGTACGTCCGACAATATTCAGCCACCGATCAGGCACCATCTTTAGGCCGTCCGTCCGTATACCTTGGTCTGTGTAGTATAGGACTACAAGTAGCCTATGTATGTATGTATTGTATGTATGTATATAGGCCTATGTATGTATGTATGTGTGTATGTATGTGTGTATGTATGTATGTACCGGTATATATGTATGTACCGGTATATATGTATGTATGTATGTATGTATGTAGGTTATGTATGTATGTATGTATGCATGTAAGCGTGTGCATGTATGTATGTATGTATGTATGTACGTATGCATAGTGTGGCGTAGCGTATGTAGGCTGTATGTGTGTATGTGGCTGCATGTGCTATGTATAATTATGTAAG
>JACEVL010002989.1:0-16299 GCA_020284085.1 Aporrectodea caliginosa
ATTGTCCAATGCATTATTTTAGGCTTCACAATAATGGTTAGTGTGAAGCGTGAACACTGGGAAAAGAGTTTTTGCAGGAAATGAGTGATTAGGAAGGATATGTAAGAATTAGAATTATGGTAGGAGTACCCTGGTAAAAATTCCACGTGCAGGACTTTTACATAATGCAGAAGAAAAGTAAGTAAGTGTATTCGTTATTACACCACTTGCAAACGCACAAGTATGTGAGTTTCAATGCAGACTGATAGCATAAAACACCTGCAAATCAATCGTGTGGGAAGTGTTAGTGCCTCATAGACGGTAATGAGTGAAGCGTACTAGTGCGCGGCCTGTTCGTATCTCAAAGGCTTAGCACGTCAACTTAACGCAATATTCAGCGTGGTGTTAAGTTGAGGTCAAGTTGAGGTGTAGCTATTAATAGCCGCGGTCAATATAGATTCCTTGAGCCGCGGGTAATGTACTGTAGCCGCTTGAATTCCTGTTGTCGTCGAATGATCGCTTAACGGCTCACTTCGTTGTAATTTTCTCTTCTTAATTTAGTTTTATTCGGTTGTTTTTTTAGCACAAATATATTCCGGAATATGAAATATATAAGGGTAAACGTTTAAATTGACATGGGAATGCTTTTTAAGTCAGAAAATAATTTACGACGCTAAACTACACGTTTACCCATATGTACATGTATATGTATGTATATATATATATATATATATATATATATATATATATATATATATAGGCCTATATATATATATATATATATATAAACATATACGTATGTATGCATATATATACATATAATGTACATATACATAAATATGTGCATATACATATATGTTTTCCCATGAAACTTTCGGACTATCGAACCTTCGGATTATCGAACCTTCGGACTATCGAACCTTCGGACTATCGAACCTTCGGACTATCGAACCTTCGGACTATCGATACGTAACCGCAAAGTTGTCTACCATAAGACCATCGGTTTCCTAGTGTCAAAGGTTTATCCCTAAAGGAGCACTAATGCGATGATTGACAGATTTGGAATATATTGAGTTTGATTAGGAAGGCAATATAAAGTTCTATGTGTCATATGAAACCAAAATCAGTAATAAAAATCCACCTGCATGAAGATATGCATCGCAAAGTGATACGTCTGAGTTCCTGGAATCGAAATCGCTGCTTCGTAGACCGTCGGCCATATAGATGAAGACGTAATTTAAGCACGGTGTCACGCCGATGCACGCTGAGAGCAAAAATTTCAAATTTAACTTTTCACACAATAAAATAAAATATGTAACGCTCAAGCGATGATCCAACTATGACCAGCATAATCACACTCGCAAGTACGTCTAATCGTTAGATCTACATAAATTGTAGACAAAATTAATATATAAAATTAAGGGCTTTGAGTTTTGTCAGTTATCACAGGGATATAATTAATTTATGCCCGGTAATAGGCTATCTGCCAACGGGGGACCATTATTACCTCAAACCAAGTTCCTTCCGACACCGGTAACGTTTTAATAAGTTTGGGTATTACATTCATGTTACGCGAGCTGTGCTGTTCCATTTCAGGTTCGGGGGTGAATTATTTGGTTGTTTGCATCATAGTTGTAAAAAAACGTTTTTTTAATTTTTTTCCAAAAACGTGGTTTTTTGGTTTTTTATTTCTCGTCACGTTTTTTCGGTTTTTTATTTTTTGTATGTAATTTAATTTTTTTATTTACTATCTGTTATTATTTGTTTAATTTTATTTTTGTCTTATATCAATGGTTTAAAAATTTATTAAAAAATAGATTAATTTTTTTAGATTTAATCAAAATTTATTAGTACCATTCAAATAAGTGAGTTTATGTACAGACATAAGCATAAATTGCTACCCTCTGGGTTTAATGACTATTTTAATATAACATCAGACAATCATACTTACCTAACTAGACAAGCTGAATCTTATAGAGGAATATTTGCACGCACTAAATACAAGGTTATTCGCCTTAAGGTCCACAGGACCATCAGTCTGGAACAATATCCCTGTCAGCACTCGTCACCTGCCTAACTTGAATTTATTTTAAAAATCCATGCAGCTCTCTTATTAAATGTGTAATTGTTCAAATTGCTGTGTTGCCTTCGCTTAGCTAAGTTTGTTTTGATTTCAAATTGCTGTGTTGCCATCGCTTAGTTAAGTTTGTTTTGATTTCTGTGTATATCATCTGTTGTTGGTTCTCTGTATACGAACCGTAATTATCACCACATCATATGGTACTTAGGTAGCCCTAGTTAGTGGGTCCTGTGACCCTTTAGAGCTCTCCATTTGTTGCCTAAATAACATTAGTGTTGATAGTTGTATTTTGTACTGGGAACAATAAAACTTTTTGAATTGAATTGAATTGAATATTCCTTACGTTGTCTCTGTCCTTTCAAGGATTCATCTAATTTACGTCACTTGTATTTAATGTTACCAGTTGAGACATAAATAGCACAGTACAGGAAATAACATTTATAAAATTTATTTGAATTTCTAAGTTATCCAAAATGCGAAATCTTGTCTTTGTACACAGTAATCTTCGATTGATTGATGAACTGACTGATGTCACTCCATAGGCCTAATAAGTTCTTATTTAGTGCTAAGTCAAATATGTAAGTATAATTTTTAATTAAGTACACACTATACCTACAAAGTTTACTTTTTAATTATGTCAGCATGGACTTATGTGGACTTATGTTTACAATTTAAATCTAAAAAGACTTCATTTTTGTAATATCTCAATTTCTTATTAAACCAAGCGTATGCAAAGATAATTATTGTTGTACATTAATGTTACTCTATGTTTACTAATAAAGTTATGTTATTTGCTGATTAAAATTAAATTGTGTAAACAAAGTTTTAATTTTAAAATGCAGTAGGCCTGCAAGATGTGACAAAGTAAATTTCTCTTCTTTTCAGCTTTTTTCTCGTTCTTTTTCGTTTTTTATTTTTCTTAATAAAACGACGTTTTTTCCGTTTTTATTTTGTTTTACCGTTTGTAACAACTATGGTTTGCATGCACCTAAATAGGCCTAACGTTATGTTGGACCTTCCACCTGAAATGGCCTCCCATTGGATCTGCGTCTTGTCCTGTGTATGGATTCTACATGTCCACTTTCTACAAACACTCGAACACTGTTCTTTGTTGGGCCGAAAGCACCTCTGAATATATTCGTTTTTTTTAATTCATAATGACAGACCGTAGTATGATTACATGAAATAGTAGAAACACATCATAGCAAGTCAAAAAAGGAGTTGATTTTGTAAATGTATGGCAGCCTGTTAGGCGCCGATCCGTTCTACTGCCTTATTGGACTAGCGGGTATCGAAATCGCGTCCTTCTTCGTGCCTGTGTATTGCCATTCAAACATCACTGGAAAAGCGTTAAATAAATGCTCTTAATTAATTAATTTCTTGTGATGTTCTCATTTGGAATTTAATCTGATATAATCTAATCTGGAAACTTTTATAGCGCTGGCTAGTATCGTAAACAAAGCGCCTCAGTATGCTCTGACGAAGATAATGGTTAAAATTATGACGTCAGAGTTTGTGGTGACACATGACGAGCTGAGGCGAACTAGGAATTTCATTACTCTAAGATAACCATATATAGGGTGACACGAAAGTTCGTTCACCGTTTTCAAAATGCGTTGTCTCAGTAACGGCTGGATATTTCTTTATAATATTTTGTCAGCACATACATAAGTCAAACGAAAGATACTGATAAGAATTTGATTATGATCCGGTCCGTGGTTGCCATTATTTATAAGAAAATGTAAAGACCACCAGTTTTTGCGGGAAAAACTCCGTTCATCAAATTAACACAGTAAAGGAAATGTGTAGCCTCGTACACAATAAGACACTGTTGTTACCTAGGACATAAAGACGTAGGCTATTAGCGTACAGTATCTCCTTTCTGCTTAATGACAGCACTGACTCTATCCGGCATAGACTGGATCAGCGTCTGAAGTGTCCCAACTGCTATCAATCTCCACGCTCGTTGGAGGCGACGAGAGTTGGGTGGCCAATCCTTCGGCTTTATGTGTGACGGGAGGTTGTCGTCTAGCCACGTCGTCGTCACAGCTGATGCATGACAGCGTGCACCATCCTGCTGAAATACTCCTAGATCATTGTCAAGAAATAACTTTCGTTGCATGACACTGCCGTTGTCATTTTCCATAAGTGGCCAATAAGTCACACATAAAGCCGAAGAATTGGCCACCCAACTCTCCGGACTCTCTCTCCTATTGAGAACTTGTGGAGTATTTTATCTCTCAGCGTTTATAAAGATCCTGAGCCAAAAAACGTTTATTAGCTCAAACGTCGTCGCCTCCAACGAGCGTGTACGAGGCTACACATTTCCTTTACTGTGTTAATTTGATGAACGGAGTTTTTCCCGCAAAAACTGGTGGTCTTTACATTTTCTTATAAATAATGGCAACCACGGACCGGATCATAATCAAATTCTTATCAGTATCTTTCGTTTGACTTATGTATGTGCTGACAAAATATTATAAAGAAATATGCAGCCGTTACTGAGACAACGCATTTTGAAAACGGTGAACGAACTTTCGTGTCACCCTATAGCATTAATTTTGCTAGAATGTAAATCACTTGCTGAATTCTAAACATAGAATTCCAGCTGAAAATTCGTATATTTACAGACAATTCATTAATAATTATGTTACTGCATGATTAGTAAAACGTTGAGTATTGGATTAAATTGTTTTTTGTGAGACTCTAAACATGAATCTTTCTCGTCCAGCTCAAAAAGAAAAACCGCCGACAACATGTCAAAGCCTCGAGAAATCCTCGTCAATTTGGAACCTCATGGTACAGTATCTTAGTGGTATGACAATGATATTGACATTTTTGCATCAGATTTTACACCAAAGAAGGATTTGTAACTGACTTCCGAGTGTTGCATATTTATCTTCCGGTTAACCAAATAAGATTAGAGGTCCATCTTTTGAAGAATAAACTACATAATTGTCCTTTTGAGTAACTTACTTACATTGTTATATGAGAATTTCAAGGAAATCAAGACAGTTACTGTTCGGGGCCGCTATTCCGGTGGTCCGCTATTCCGGATTAATGTGGCTCGCATGCTGCGCGAAAGGTACGATGTTTTCTAATGACAAACTAACCCCAACCCTGACCATAACCGACCCTCACGAAGCAGAGTCAGATTGAACAGGCGGCCATAACCGACCCTCACGACGCGGAATCAGATGGATCCCCGGAATAGCGGACCCCGGAATAGCGGACCCGGAATAGCGGGCCGATACCACAGTGACAGCCTTATACTATCTATTAGTTCAAAATTACAGAAATTCTAATGTCCATGATATGTAAAAATGAATGCCTATTTTCACCTGAAATCAGCTGAAACACCAGTAGCAGTTCAACCACTTTGTTCTTCATGATGGCTGTCGGAACGTAGGTGATACCATAGCCACCTAACGCGCTGACTGGACCAATATTATTTGCGACTGGTAGATATTATCTAGTTTCTTGCTGTCTAATAAACGTTCGCAGCCAAGCTGCGTGTCACGTCGTCACTGCTCGGTTTTCAACAACCCTTGAGTTGTAGAGAGTGAGTGATTTATGAACACACGTGTCAATCAGAAATATGTAGGTTAAACTGTGAAGCACATCCTGTTATGAACAAGTGATTGACAACTCTTCCTGGAAAACCTCAACCAAGAAGTGCAACTTGAGTCACAGTTAGCAACGCACCTATTTATATCTGTGTCGTCGTAAGCAACCATGATGATCATTATGTATTATTTTAGGCATTTAATCACTCTGCTAAGGAAAAATAGACTTTACTGAGTTCCGCTTCAATTCACTTCATGTTATAATTATATTTGTGTATCTAAGTATTATGCCAATTATATTATAGCGCTGGTGTTCGATAAAAGCTGTTTAATTTCAATGTTAAATAAAGCTAGGGAGAAGCAATGGATTGCTGTAAGGAATGTGATGAATGTTATCAAGACTTTAGTTCGTACAAAGAGTCTACAAGCAACTGGATTAATGACAAGGTAATGCAGTAACCAACATTCACACAGACAAGTTGTGCGCTCTCGTTTCCGTTCTGGTTCTTAAAATCGCCAACAGGCCACACGCCCCAGACTCTTACGAGTTTGGTTGCGGGCTGAAACAGTATTGTCTCTAACTTGCAAGGTCACCAAAATAGAAGAAAGATATGAAGAGAGAAGAGGCATACTTTGAATTCAATTTTTAGTTGCTTAGAGATGCTTTGTCAATCACTCATCACCATCTGCCTTAGGCTCCTCTATCTATTACCCCTCGGACTTTCCACTCACAGCTGAATTCCTCAACTGCTTCCAACTCTCGACATAAACGACGCCCACGTTAACAGCTATTCTGCCACACTGATCCTCTTACTACTGATCTCGGAACTCCTTCGGACTACCCTTTTGAACAACCCTGGTGACATGACGCAACGCTCGTTAATTTTCAGAGTAACAATAGATCACTGTAATTCCAGTGCACGATAATTTTGATAATCAAGTCATCCAGGTAACAGCCGGCGGCAAGCAAACATCACTTGAAACACTCTGTAGATATGAAATAAATTTGCAGCTTTTCATAAGTTAGTCAATGAAGCAAGATAACATGTAATTAAATGCGTGTCAATGTCACCTTCACTATCAACTGATAACCACGAAGTAATTCAAATGTCTTCAAATATGATTTACGACACATAGAACGAAGCAATCTAGAACAAGGAAGTTCAGTATCTTTGGGAATTCCGCTGATGTCCAGCAGCGGCCTTAGCAACGAGCTTGCGTCAGATAATAGAAAGATTCGCTTGAGCATTAAACAACGTCAGCCTGTCTAAGTGTATTTAATCGAGCTGTTCTCTTAACTTGGCTGCATTCCTGTGAAAGTTGTGAAAGACGGAAAATCGCTTCGCTGACTGGTCCGTGCATTCGCTGCAGCAATCTGAGGCGCTGGTCGCTAAAAGAGCAACACAAGCGAAAGAAACAGAATGGGGATGCTTCGAATTTTGGTGGTCTGCGGACTCTTCATTCTTGGTTAGCGTCAGATGCAGTGTAAATAATCATTTTTTGTAATATAGAAAGCTGTAACTGGTTCCGATTGAACGAAAGGAGCAATGATGTTGCAGTTCTAACAGCTATTCCGATTTTTAAATCTAATTCATTGCAACATGATTAAATATCAATTCTATCTCAATTCCCATTTTGAGTTCCAATTCCAATTCTGAAATAATTTCAGTTATGATTCCAGTTCGGAAATAATTTCAGTTCTAATTCCAGTTCGGAAAGAATTTCAGTTCCGGCTTGTGATACAGCCTAAGCTTCAATTGTATTGCAATTTTAATTTTTAAATATGTTGCATTACGTTTGAAAATCTATCGTTTTAGCCTGATAAAACTACTTGTATACATACCATTCTATAAAGGTCCGTCTGCATTTTCGTTTACAACGATGAGGTGATAGGCTATAGTCAGGCCCGTGCATAGCTGGTAATAGGCCCAGGCCAGATGGAAAATATTGCGCTTCTGACCACGTGCCTTGGACTTATAACTTTGTAATACGTACCATCATCAACAACATTCAACAGAGCAATACAATTTGTAGCACAGAATAAGTATATAATTCCGAGAATTATTCCGATCTATCTGAATCTGTGGTACTGATGAATGAACAATTAAGCAACTATTAAGTATAGTTTCAAATATATCTTGAAACATGTTCAGTAGGCCCTATGGGAATGCAATAACTGAGAGGGCCATTTTCAGTGAGTTTGAGCTGTTCTAACTGAAGGTAAAAGAAATATATCACATAATAATGTAGGTGAGTCATTTTTCGGTAAATACATGAATTCAGAGTTCAGCTGTCTCCGGTTATTTCTCGAAAAACTATGCCTACTCTGATTTTGCTAAGTGTTGATATTAAAGTGTACCATCATCAACAACATTCAACAGAGCAATACAATTTGTAGCACAGAATAAGTATATAATTCCGAGAATTATACCGATCTATCTGAATCTGTGGTACTGATGAATGAACAATTAAGCAACTATTAAGTATAGTTTCAAATATATCTTGAAACATGTTCAGTAGGCCCTATGGGAATGCAATAACTGAGAGGGCCATTTTCAGTGAGTTTGAGCTGTTCTAACTGAAGGTAAAAGAAATATATCACATAATAATGTAGGTGAGTCATTTTTCGGTAAATACATGAATTCAGAGTTCAGCTGTCCCCGGTTATTTCTCGAAAAACTATGCCTACTCTGACTTTGCTAAGTGTTGATATTAAAGTGTATTTGATCAGTCAACAATTTAAGATGTTTGAAAGTAATTCAGAGCAAAAGCGTAATTCATTAAAATTTATTTTGAATTTAAAATGTTCCATTCCGATAGCCTACTGTCCCTAGGCTATAGCACTTATTGCTGTAGACTACAATTTCAAAATGATTTGTATCAAGACAAAAATAACGTGTTTCTTATGTAGGACCTATGATATAAGTTATTCGTGTATTTTTAAAATACAACATTGTGAAACGGATCTTCAGTATTATTAAGTAAAAGACATTTTTTACAATTGTCCCCAGGATTTTATGTCCATTCCGTTATCATGTAAAAATAATCTCGTATATCAGAATCATTCCATTTTTTGGTCGCGCAACTTGACTCATCTCTTCTGTGAAGATCTATGTAAGTAATTATTTCTTCACAAACAATCTGACTGCAACGACAAATTTCTTACTAATTTTCATTTATTTCGTACCAGATGTGTTTTTTTTATTATAGCCTACATCTACTCCGTAACTGCATTTTTGCAATGATTATGAATAAATTTAATTCCAATAATATTTGTAATATAAAGCTTATAAGCAATGTAATGATCTTACCTACGATTGATGTGGACGCATCAGCGATAATTCACACAATGCAACAAAATTTGTTTCACTTAATTTTTTATGGTTCCTGTGTAATTCTGTGATGCTAATTACGAGGGTAGGCTACTATTAGTTTTTATGTAGCATCAATATTTTGGTAAATATTTAGGTCAAGTGAATTTCAGACTTTCTAGCATTAATTATGAAATATTGGTTTAGTACAGCTAAGTTTTTGTACTAAATTTGTAGGTTTTTTAAAAAGATATCTTTCTTTTATATGGATGGGAACATTCTGGAAGTTTCTGTGACAATGTGGAATATTCTCCAATATTCTAGTGTTGTCTGGAACATTCCATAACATTGTGGAAGACCCTTCTTGTACTTTCTCGAACATTCTAGTTGAGCCTTCCTTGTGGGTATATTAAGCCTGCGTTTTGTGAGTCCGACAGTACTGAAATAGGAGTGACAGTGACATATCAGTTTCTATTTCTTATAGAAAAGAAGGTCCTCTAGACATTGCAAGATATCAGCTGACTGTTTTTGTTATGTGTGTGGACATTATGTTGGTCCGACACAAGTAAAATGTACTATTTCGAGAGACACAAAATATTAGGCTATACATCGCATATGCAAAGTACTTCAGCATGCCGATTGACGCCCAGGACAAGTCATGGGCACCTCATGTAATCGGTGATTGCTGCAAATCAACGCTGAAAGGATGGATGTGAGGTAGCCGGAGATGTATAGACCTACTGTTTGCGATTCCAAAAGTCTTGCTAGAATCGACGAACCATCTAAGCGACTGTTACGTCAGCATGCCCAGTTCTTTCCATGGCAGAGTCACTCTACTTCTGTACCCACATAAGGGGCCGTCCATAAAGTACGTCACACTATTTTTGACCATTTTTACCCCCCTCCTGTCACAAACTGTCACAAAACTCGGACCCCCCAAAGTACGTCACACTTTCGAACATAGAAATAAAAATACTTCCGAAAGCAAGGCTAATACATAAACAAGGCTTCGCAACAGCATTATTACTAGCGCTCCTAGCGAGAGGAATCGTGAAAACACATTCAGGAGATATGCATTTCATGCTATTTTGACATAAAACTAATTAAAATGTTTCAGAAAATTATTTTTAAAGCTATGACATTCTACTAAAAAATGAAAAATAAATTATAAATAAAATTTAAAAATAAATGTGTGACGTCACAAAAGACATAATACAGCCTATGTCCAGTTATTTTCATGGCAGTCAATAGAATGCTTCTGTACCCTTATAATGGGGTTGTTTGAAGCACTAGGTATAAGACACCAACCAGACCAGTGGCATCTGTTTACTAACAGCTCTGCAAGGAGTTCCATCAGGACAGACAGCTGATGGAGAAAAGATATCAGGGAATGTGGGATGAAGCGATGATAGGTGACTACATCTGGAACTTGGTTCGTGAGGACAGTACGATCCAAAAAAACGATCCAACATACACTTCTGAAGTTTTGGACGACTCACTTGTGTACTCTTTACGGTAAACTGCTATTGTTAGCTCAGTATTATGCATGTACCATGTAATTTCTATGCACGAATAATAACAGATTATTATTATTATTTATTATTAATATATTTTCTTAGTTTTTTATGAGAACCGTTGATGGTACACAAAAAGTAATGTAATTTTCGAATTCAGCATGCTAAACTTCATAAAGAAACATTAAAAACAGAAGCGAAACAAAACTTTTATAAAAATTTGTTACGTGGTGTAATATGGTACTTACCGTCCTGCTTTACAATTTGTCTACTCCGTTACCTATCCACTCCGTTAACATTTATTAGGTAACTTAGCGGACAGCTATGTAACGGAGTGGAAAGATTGTGCTCGACACCCGAATGATAGGAACGGAGTGGAATTGTTATAGGCTACATCATGTGGTATTTGATGTTGTGGGCAGATTTTTAAGACGATACCATAAATATTTAGTGTTTTCTGTTTACTCGATCACTGGAAATGATTGGCTCAAATTATTTCTTTTTTGTTAGTTGGTCAAAAAAATTATTCAACTTAACATTGATTACTTCTATTTCTGTAACGGAGTGGACTTTTTTAATTAAATAAAAGATGCGATGGAATAAGATAATCATATGTATTCTAATTTCTTGTATTTCTATTTTAATATTATTAATACTAAAACATATTGGCATGTCAAGATACACAACAGAAGCTGTACACTATATAAATATATCTCACATGGATACAGTAACGGAGTGGACAAATATTTTAGTAAGGCTATTTTTTCCTACCGAAAACTTGATAAATTTACACATTAGTGCAAAACCAAATATATATGTGAAATAGATATATTCAACATTCGTTCCAAACAAAAAATGTAATTTTTGCATGTTGAATTAGTGAATTTAACATGTTACCGGAAAATGACTCAGATCTGATTTCATGCAGATATGCAGATTATACGGAGATAGGTCCAAAACGGCGAAAAAAGTCAGCCTGCCATAATTATCTCGAAATTTCTCATACTATGTTTACATTATGATCGAAATATACATTATTATCATACTGTGGGAAAACAGTGTTTTCCAAAAATGTTAATTTAATTGCCATCAATGAAACAATGCAAAACATTTTCGTCAGCAAATCTAAGAAATCGTTTCTCTCAGTTTCGCAAAATGTGGACGTAGACCTGTATTGTAGTTCTATAAGCGCGAAACGTTGTTCCATAAACAATGCTGATTACTTTGTTCTTTATCATACACATCGTTTTATAGGAATTTTCGTCGAACAAATAAAACTCCCAATATTCATTCATTCATTCATTACGAAATTTTATATAGCACCCCTTCAAGGTTACTACTCAGGAGTGCTCCCGATCACAGCACGGCTGAAAAGAACAGTTTTTAGGCAAGTATAGTAAGATTCAGAGTGGATTCTGGGATGCAAGCGTAGCGTCAAAGGGAGCCCGTTTTCAGAGGGAGGGGCCAACCACTGAGAAGGCCCGATTCTGCTTAGTAGCTGTGCGGGCAAAAGGGACCATGAGCACGCCCCGCTCAGTAGAGCGGAGAGAGCGACGACCCGGAGCACCCAAGGTAGGGCAGCAGAGGTCACGTAGATAGGCAGGGGCTACGCCCAGCAAGGACCGCCAGACCAAAGCGATGATCCGATACTACCTTGAGGGACCCCGAATCTCATGGTACCAAAGTTAGACAACTCAAGATTGCATTTAACTTGGTGATAACGGGAGGACAGATAGTTTTTAAATCAGAAAAGGGGAGTTCCACGGATTCCATAGTTTTCTAGCTTATTTAATAGAATTGCATGATCTACATTCTGCAGTATCGAAAGCCTTGCTTAAGTCTAAAAAATTTCCTATAGAGAGTTTTTTGCTGTCGATAGCCTTCGTGATTTTATTATGAATATCAATAAGTGACATAGCTGTATCGTGGCCTGACCTGAAACCATGTTGCAAGGGATATACTGTAATATATTCATTTTTTCAATAAAATTATATAATCTAGAGTCTACTGTCTTTTCTAGGAGTTTTGCAAAATAGAATATAACCGAAATAGGCCTATAGTTAGTCATGTCCTTCCTATTGCCTTGTTTGAAGATGGGAGAGATTATCGACTTCTGCATGTCCTTAGGGACAATTTCTGTTGATAATGAACAGTTGATTATGGTGGCCAATGGGGCAGCTATATAGCAGATAGATGGACCAACTAAGGTGGGGTCTAGACCATCTGGCTCCGAACTGTGGGTTAATTTAAACCCTAGGGCTAAAGCTTTTTGTGACATCGGCTACCAAGGGGGGTTGAGACCACCCCCCTGGATTTCGTGTTTGGTTTCACATATCATAACTTGTAATACAGCATTGGATTCAGCATTCATTTCTGCACAGAATGGTATATATTTAGTTGTACATTATGTGAATGCACCTCGAAATTACATCACTTTTAACAACGGAACCCCTTAATTAGCGATATTTTATATTATTGCGTACATTTTGTACTTTTTGGATAAACAAATATAAAATTATGCGTGTTTTGAAACTGATCTATGTATCCAAGATACAAACATACATCCCTACATATGTTTATATACGTATAAATATACATCATACATATATATCCATACATATATATCGGTTTACGTTGTGATGCTGTATTCAGCCATTTTCACATAGATTACGCGTATTATTATTTATTTTGATCACTTCCGGTATTCAAAAGACAAACATGCAAGTATGCAAATGAAGCCCTACATTCCTCTAAAGAATGGTATATTTGTTTCTCTTCTAGGAAGAATAGTCAATAAGCTATAGTCGAAAAACTAAGGGGGAGTTGTATCGATCCCTCTCTGGTACCTCGGGTATATCGGGTGTAACTTTTGAATGGCGTAGGCTACCACCATGATGTTTACCTCAAAATGTGCACCAATGATCTTGCTACAGCTACCTAAAATTTCAAAATTATATTCTATATGGAACAAGTTTGCGAAACAAAAACCCTAGGGGGGTCGTTCCCACCCCTCCCCTTGGTAGCCCGAGGGTTAATAGTGATGTTAAGCTGTAAGAACTCCTCCGGTGTTGTAGGATAAAAAGCAAAGGAAAAGGGAAGAGAGGATCGAGCAGATTTTGGAATTTTATCCGAGAGATTTTGCAATTGAAGGGAAGTACGTATTCAACTTTTTAGCCATTTCCACTTCAAATTTCCAAATCTAGGGTCGTTAAGTGGTGTCCGCTTAGCAGGGTGGAACCTACAATCTTTCGAGTAGAGACCGATCGTGCTACAGATTAGGGCATGGCATGGTGGTCTCTGCTAAGTTGAGCTCTAAGCATAATTTCAGTTCAAATTCTCGCGATGATGCAGGTACAATCGGTCTCATGCGTTGTCTGTGTCAGGATTTTGTAGCCCTGTTGAAATGGCGTATCTCCAACTTACTGTAAGACCCAAGTAACAACTTTAGGGTGGTGGCATCTGCATGCGTTTTTGATGGTGTCAAAGGGCTAATTTAATCTCTCCAGTTGCCATTTGAAGGCTTGGTTATCCAAAATATAGCAACATGTAGGTAGCTCACAATAGTGTTGTAATATGCTGTTTTTAAACACTCTGATAGGCCTATATTCCAACCGTTATCTTTGATTACTGTAAGCATAATCTATGACATTGTCTGCTTTACAGTTATATTTGCATTTTTAATGAAAATAGGAATTAGAAGTAAAATTACCAATAATATTTTCCTTTACGAGAATAAGAAAGAAAATTTGGAATTATTTTGAGAACGAGAATAGGAGGAGAACTGAAATACGCTACAGAGAACGGAAATAGATATAGGAATTAATTTCGGAACGGATATTATTGCTCTATGATCATTTTTGCGGTACCCTCAATCACAAAATAATGAAAATATCGCTGAAAAGGAGACATAGATTGCGCTTACAGTATTCAAAGATAACGACTGGAATATATCAGAGTGTTAAAAACAGTATATTGAGTGCAGCTCAACCCGTCATACGTCCGAGAGTCGTGGAGATCGGCAAGCATCGGCTTTGATATCTTTGGTTTGCATGACTGCAGAACCTTGCAATCCTTGCAATTAACAATTCGCTCTTCAACGGTTGCTTTGTCAAAGTTTATGTTCGCTTACTGTTAGAGAAATTTATTTTACACTACAATGAGTCTATCGCGGATGCTAGCTGAAATAAAAAAACCATACAGCCCGTTTCTTACTGTTCTGTGCAACCGGTCTATCGCGGATGGAGTTCTACCACCGTCACAGAAGCGCTCAATCCTGGTTCCTGTCATGAAGCACAGCGGACTTGACTCATCTGATCCTGTCAACTTTCGTCCTATTGCTAATGTTTCATTTTTGTCAAAAATTATGAAAAGATTGCTGCTTATCAGCTAACTGTTTATTTAGAGGCAAATAAGATGCTTCCGGAGTGCCAAATCCGGTTTTCGGAAAGGCCATTCCACTGAAACCCTCTTGCTCCTCTCCTCTCTGACATTTATGGGGCTATAGATAGTTCGCAACTCACTCTGCTGGCCTTGTTCGATGTTAGTGCTGCTTTCGACACTGTCGATCTTGAAATTCTACTTAAGCGGCTACAAATTTCATTTGGCCTGTCTGGTAATTTTCTTACTTGGCTAGGTTCTTTCCTCAGTGAACGCTCTTTCTGTGTGGTCCATGAGCCCTCCAGGTCCTCATGGGTCCCTGCCCCTTACGGCCTTCCGCAAGGGCTCGGTGCTGGGTCCCCTTTTTTTACATCGTCATTTACACCTCTGAAATTGGTTTCCCTGCGTTGCTGCTTCCTGCTGTGCTAGGTCTGCACCTGTACGCTGATGACGTTCAGGCCTGCCTCTGCCTTGCTACTAACGCCACTGCTGCTGCTCGAGCAATGAGCTTGGTATTGGGTGCCCTGGAGACGTGGATCAACGAACCGCCTGCGCCCTCAACCCATCAAAAAACCCACTTTATCTGGCTTGGCACTCGGCAAGCAGCAGCTTGCGAAGTTAGACTCCATCACCACCGTTTTGCTGACTTCCCCTCTGTTCTTGTTCTTTTCCTCTATTTGTCCGTGACCTTGAGGTTACACTGGACCAAGAGATTTACCTTGCCCCTCATATAAACCTGGCTCTGCCGTGATTTAATACCTCAGTTCCGCCAAGTTTCGCACTGTTGCGCTCGCTCACTTGCACTTCAGACTCCAACCGCTACACTCACCCAACTCTTTTATCACAGTCCTACTTGATTACTGTTGCTCACTCTATGCTGGCCTGCGGGGTCCTGCGCTCTGTTGCACGCCTTTGCGGACGTATTCTCAAATTTGGCCACGGCTGAGGGTAATGAGGACTATGATGTGTTTCATTGGCTCCCTTAGCTCAGCGGATGATCGCCTCGGATCACCTTTGGTCTGGCGGTCCTTGCTGGGCGTAGCCCCTGCTCATATCTACGTGTCCCTCAAGGCCCCTACCTTGGGTGTTCCGGGTCGTCGCTCTAACCGCTCCACATAGTGAGCGGGGCGTGCTCATGAATCCCTTTTGCCCGCACAGCCATTGCTAAGTGAGATCGGGCCTTCTCTCAGTGGTTGGCTCCCTCCCTCTGAAACGGTCTTCCTCGCTACGCTTGCATCCCAGAATCCACTCTGAATCTTACTATACTTGCCTAAAAAAACTGTTCTTTTCAGCCGTGCTGTGATCGGGAGCACTCCTGAGTAGTAACCTTGAAGGGGTGCTATATAAGTTTTCGTAATGAATTAAATGAATGAATATTGGGAGTTTTATTTGTTCGACGAAAATTCCCTTACAAAGATGTGTCTTCGATGTATTCGGACCTTTGCGCTTTCTCATTTATATTAATGAAACCC
>JACEVL010002990.1:0-25093 GCA_020284085.1 Aporrectodea caliginosa
CTCTTTTCAAGAACTCTTTTCAGTAATTTTTTCAATAAGTAACTCTTTTCAATAACTCATTTCAATAACTAACTCTTTTCAATAACTCTTTTCAATTACTCTTTTCAATTACTCTTTTCAGTAACTAAATCTTTTCAATAACTGTTTTCAATAGCTGTTTTCAAGAACTCTTTTCAATAACTTTTTTCAACAACAAACTCATTTCATTAACTGTTTTCAATAACTCTTTTCAATAACACTTTTCAATAACTCTTTTCAATAACTCTTCAATAACTAACTCTTTTCAATAACTTTTTCAATAACTCTTTTCAGTAACTCTTTTCAATAACTTTTTCAATAACTAACTCTTTCAATGACTCTTTTCAATAACTCTTTTCAATAACTAAATCTTTTCAATAACTCTTTTCAATAACTGTTTTCAATAACTCTTTTCAATAACTTTTTCAACAACAAACTCATTTCAATAACTCTTTTCAATAACTCTTTTCAATAACTTTTTTCTTTCAATAACTCTTTTCAATAACTCTTTTCAATAACTCTTTTCAATAACTCTTTTCAATAACTCTTTCAATAACTCTTTTCAATAACTCTTTTCAATAACTCTTTTCAATAACTCTTTTCAATAACTCTTTTCAATAACTCTTTTCAATAACTCTTTTCAATAACTCTTTTCAATAACTCTTTTCAATAACTCTTTTCAATAACTCTTTTAACTCTTTTCAATAACTCTTTTCAATAACTCTTTTCAATAACTCTTTTCAATAACTCTTTTCAATAACTCTTTAACTAACTCTTTTCAATAACTCTTTTCAATAACTCTTTTCAATAACTCTTTTCAATAACTCTTTTCAATAACTCTTTTCAATAACTCTTTTCAATAACTCTTTTCAATAACTCTTTTCAATAACTCTTTTCAATAACTCTTTTCAATAACTCTTTTCAATAACTCTTTTCAATAACTCTTTTCAATAACTCTTTTCAATAACTCTTTTCATTAACTCTTTTCAATAACTCTTTTCAATAACTCTTTTCAATAAATAACTTTTCAATAACTCTTTTCAATAACTCTTTTCAATAACTCTTTTCAATAACTCTTTTCAATAACTCTTTTCAATAACTCTTTTCAATAACTCTTTTCAATAACTCTTTTCAATAACTCTTTTCAATAACTCTTTTCAATAACTCTTTCAATAACTCTTTTCAATAACTCTTTTCAATAACTCTTTCAATAACTAACTCTTTTCAATAACTCTTTTCAATAACTCTTTTCAATAACTCTTTTCAATAACTCTTTTCAATAACTCTTTTCAATAACTCTTTTCAATAACTCTTTTCAATAACTCTTTTCAATAACTCTTTTCAATAACTCTTTTCAATAACTCAATAACTCTTTTCAATAACTCTTTTCAATAACTCTTTTCAATAACTCTTTTCAATAAGTAACTCTTTTCAATAACTCTTTTCAATAACTCAACTCTTTTCAATAACTCTTTTCAATAACTCTTTTCAATTACTCTTTTCAACTAACTCTTTTCAATAACTGTTTTCAATAACTGTTTTCAATAACTCTTTTCAATAACTCTTTTCAATAACTCTTTTCAATTTCATTAACTGTTTTCAATAACTCTTTTCAATAACACTTTTCAATAACTCTTTTCAATAACTCTTTTCAATAACTCTTTTCAATTACTCTTTTCAATAACTCTTTTCAATAACTCTTTTCAATAACTCTATTCAATAACTCTTTTCAATAACTCTTTTCAATAACTCTTTTCAGTAACTCTTTTCAATAACTTTTTCAATAACTAACTCTTTTCAATGACTCTTTTCAATAACTCTTTTCAATAACTAAATCTTTTCAATAACTGTTTTCAATAGCTGTTTTCAATAACTCTTTTCAATAACTTTTTTCAACAACAAACTCATTTGATTAACTGTTTTCAATAACTCTTTTCAATAAACTTTTCAATATCTCTTTTCAATAACTCTTTTCAATAACTCTTTTCAATTACTCTTTTCAATAACTCTTTTCAATAATAACTCTTTTCAATAACTCTTTTCAATAACATAACTCTTTTCAATAACTATTTTCAATAACTCTTTTGAATAACTCTTTTCAATAACTACTGGTACATTGTAATATGTCACATAGAAATTAGAACTTCAAAATAATGTCTCAGTCTGTCCAAATGGCAGCTTCCAAACTGGCTGCTCTGGTCAACGTAATCAAACTATCATTACAAAGCGCTGTAGAGTCGCATTGATCATCTAAAGTTCACACGAGTCCTTTTAGTTCTTACACCTCGATTTAGTAAATGCATTATTTCATTTTTGCACTATTTAATATGGGGAGGGGGGTAGTGTTTAAACACCGAAAACAGCCCCTAGTCACGGCCTTGTGTGCCTCTCTTGTTTGTATCACTGCTTGTCGTGCTTGCATCTTCTTATTTTAAGTCGGAATGCACAGGCCTAACTATTTTTCTTGTCTTATGATATCGCCTCTGCGTCGATTGATATTTTGGGCAATAGTGATGGTTACGGCGCCATATATGTAGTTCTTTGGGTTTGATTGGGTGAGATTACTTTAATACTTTCTATATCCGTTTTCAGCGTATTCTCCGTGTTTCCCCTTCCATCTCACTCTTACTCTCAGTTTTACTCTAAATCTTTTTCTCTTTTCTTCTGTCTCTTTCGTTCTGTCTTTCTCTCTTTGTTTTCTATTTTCGGTCTTACTTTTGCCTTACCTTTTCGACGATTGTGGTAATCTTAGGGCTTTGACCGTGAATCCTCCTTGGTTCCTGTTAATTGTCTGCACACGTCAGCATTTAATATAATTTCCATTTTAGATGCATCGAGGAAGAGAAAGACGTACCGTATAGAAATCGACCGTAAAACAGTAACTCTATAGGCCTAACCTTTCCTAATCGTTATACATTCTCCAACGGGTTCGAATCCTGCTTGAAAACTACACGGAAATGCTTCTTAGTCCCCGCTTCGATACGGCGCCGTAGGGGTTTCTGAAAAGCCGAGAGCTATTTTTTTAGTTTCTTTAAATTTATCGGGCTTTCCGCATTGCTACTGTAGTAGCCTAACTATATTACTGTAATAGGGACACGTCAGCTATGGTAAAGTGGATATCCGCGGCTTCCATTTTAAGCGCAGCAGTTCCTCAGATCTCGCTAGGATTCGCTGTTCCAGCGAATCCATGGAGTCTTATTTACAGCTTGATCAAGATCTCCTTCTGGCTATCATTCCGTAGACCTATCTCTGTTTATCCCTACACAGATTGCCTTGAAGTGAAAGTGTTAATTCTACATTTCCGGAACGTTGCCAAACGTTTGTATATTGGTGAATAAATCAATAATTAACCAGGCTTGCATTTAGGAGTTACTGTTTTTGCGTGGCACAAAACGCAATCTGCGTGCAAACAAGTTGCCTTATAACGTTAACTAAAATCTTGTGCAAGCGTATGATCAACGTTAGGAAAATATTGATTACTAACGTTTGGGCGACGTCATTGAGACGTTCGGATTGTTTTGTAAACCATTATTCAACGTTCCCAACGGAAACGAAACGTTGAAAAACGCTTGGTATGTATGAGTAACTATTTTAGTTAAGATTGTTTACTTTTTTGTTGATGTGATTTTGATGGACCCATCGTGTGTTTCTTTTTAGTTTGTTTGATTTTGAGCCCAAGGCTTACTCCACGCTAGGTATCTATTGACCATTTCTTTTCCTATCTATATTCTTTTTACATGTTTAGGTGTCCCTATTTAGGCCTGGCGGATCCATGATCCCTCCTCCGTTTAGCCAGTACATGTCAAACCATTGCCTTATTGGTTCATTTGTTCGTTTTCTCTACTGATGGTTACAGAAATAAATAGGCCTAAATGATTGATTGATTGAACCAGCTAAACTTGGCCAAAAACAAAATCGATTCACAAACCTAGTTGAACATTTGGAATATAGAAAAAGATGGAACAAAAATGGTGTCATATCTTGAATGGTGTCACATGTTAAATGTTACATATCATATTTTGTGAATGTTTGGATGCCTTATTGCCTTATTGTTTCATTTGTTCTTTTTTCTCTTCTGTTGATTAAAAAATAAATTATTTGATTTGATTTGGTGAAGATTAAAACGCTAGTATCCAGCGAAGCCCCGGCAGAGTCCTCCACCTAGGCCTAGTACGCCCTGGCAGATTATGCAAAAGATTAGGGAATATCGCTATGAATAGATTGCCTTGGAGTGAAAGTGTTCTACAATTCTACTTCCGGCACTTTAACTTTGGCTGGTATTCACTCGAAAATTCGAAATACCATTGCGCAACTTGTATGAGCTACGGTCAGCTACCATTATTTAGGCCTACTTACCCACGTAAATGCGCACTTTGACACAAACACCACATAAAGCAGCCTGATGTACAAAATTGTAGCCTACATTTCCCGTACGTTAATATAATATTGTACCGACACAGAGACCATACTCAACATGAATAATTATTTTAATATATTACCATAATTAGCCTATAGGCCCTATATGTGAGTTCAGCGGTGGGCAACAAATTTTAAGTTAAGTAACGTCTTTGGTTGTAGATCAGCTGAATGTTGTAAGCCTTATAATAATTTGATCCAGCTATAGCCTACTTCTTAATTTCGTAATGGCTACAGTTAATGTTTTACTAGGCGTATAGGCCTACATAGGCGGGTCTTGGTAGCTTACATGATGTCAACATGATTGTGCCCGCACATAATGATTATTTCGTCTATGGAACCTATATTATGGTTTTGCGCATGTTTTGCAACGGCTAGCCTACTCTGTATAACTGCATAGCAAGACTAAATAATTAATTGTTGTATGCCTTATGATAAATCTGATTAAAACAGTGGGTGAATTATGAATTATTCGACGGCTGCAGATGAATGTCCTGGGGCGTCGTCTCAGTTAAGCCAACGGCTGCCGTCGTAAAGATCAACGACTCTTCTTCCGTCTTCGCTGTGCACAATCATCAACAGATTGCTTTGCTCTGCGTAGCACATTCGTCTTGGTTCAATGATTCCGTCTTTCTCTTTCGTCAGTAGCTCCATCTTGATTTTGAGACATGAGTCCAGCCATAGGACTCGGTTGTTTTTGCTGTCAGCAATCAGTATCTCTTCGTTCCCAAAGACGGTCACGTACCACGGGTGGTTCAACACTTGGTTGTCGCAAATGCTCCTCACGACCTTGCCGCTACCATTGATTTCAAGGACGTCATGTCGGCTTGCATCAATCTTCCCGAAGACGACAATAAAATTCCCATTTGCAAGTTCTATGGCGTGGTTAGGAAAGTTGTAAGGCAAGCTTATTGCTTTCATCTGACTGCCATCTTTGCCGTAGACTGTCAACCTGTTCCGATCCTTGGCTGACACTGACACAGTGACGTTGCCGTTTGGTGAGACCGACAGCGTCATGAGCTTAAAAGTGACCCTCTGCCATCGGGAAATTCTGCATGTGTCAGATTCTATCTTCCAAATGCTCGACTCTTTATTTCTAGCGTTGATATCGCCTGCGTCGGTTATGTAGAGACAACTGTTGACTGACGAAGCAGCGATATCAGTCAGGTATTTCTTCTCTGGTATATCGATCTCATCGACAGGATTGGACGGATTTTCAGCCTCATATGCTAAGACGGAATCTTCAGTTAGGATGTAAATGCAATCCTTCATCCACGTAACTCCCCACGCTTCCTTGCCTCTTGTATCAAATCTTGCACGCCGGGGTACTGCAAAGAAAACGTACTCATGATGTGGCATTATTCATTACTACCACTACTATACTGCTGCCGCTACCGCTACAGCTGCTACTGCTACTGCTACTGCTACTGCTACTACTACTACTACTACTACTACTACTACTACTACTACTACTACTACTACTACTACTACTACGCGGCCATGCAGAACCGTTCTTTCTCAGTCGTAGGCCCGATTTTCTGGAATGGGCTGCCCTTGGAATTGCGTCTGCTTCCCAGAACGCTCTCTGACACGTTCTATACTAACCTTAAGAAACTGTTCTTTTTGGCCGTGCTGGAGTCGGGAGTACCTCTGAGTAGTTCCCTTGAAGAGGAGCTATGTAAATCCTCTGAATGAATTAATCTCTTGAGTTAGATTTTCTTTGCTTCTAATCAATTTTAAAATGTATGATGTTAACACCGAATGTAGGCCAACTATTGTTTAGGAATTGTTTTCAATAACTTCGTTAAAGCGTAAGCCCTATGTAGTTAAGAAAGTAATTAACTATGTTACTGGTACGGTAATTAAAGAAGTAGTTGTAACTATTTATCCACGAAAGTAGTTACAAACTAGTTATTTCTTGACTAGTAGCTAGTTGCGACAGTAGTTTAACTAGGCCTACCGCTGAAGTTTTTGTAATTGTAATTGTAATTGAACATTTGTATAGCGCCACTCCGAGATTCAGAGGCGCTCCCGACCCAGGGCTCTAACAAATAAGATAATCTTCAGTTAGTGCCCATCTCTGTGCATTCATTGGTGGAGAGGCGTGGAGTGCACGAGAACCTATATGACAGTTCTGCATCGTTTAAGCACCGACTTTCATGCTGAATATTTATATGAAAAAGCCTAATGACGATGATCTGAATTCTGTAGCCTATTTTAGAACAAATATTCAGAACAACGAGACATGGAGATAATTTGAAAATTTACGTAGCCCCTAGGGGCCCCTACCCGTATGAACTCCTACATACGCGTAGACCTAAACGTGAATTTAGTGCTTAAAAATCAAAACGCAGGAAGTGTATTCAGTCATTGATGTTTCAACAAACCGATCTGACTTAGGCCCTACCGGTAACTTTGCCGACCCCGGCACGGTTGTTCAACAAGGCGTTTTCATCGGGCAGTTCGAAAGCAATTTACTCCGACAGAGACACGGCAGACTAGTTTATTGAATCTTCCTTAGCGTCACCCCGTATTTTTCACAAACCCATGCATGATTTTTTTTTTCTCGCGATCGGGTCTTTCTCCGAATTTCGGTCAGCCTCTAAACCTCCCACTATCTGGACTCAGATTTCCTCGCGATCTAACAACAGGGTGAAACATTCTTCTATCGTATCAACAGAGCACCTGCTATATAGACAGGGACTGATTTGACTCAAGATCGCACTGATTAGTCTTTTTTCTGGACTCGCTCCGTGATTTCGTAAATTGATAACTGGCGAGAACGCGGACCTTGACTTGTATGTGTTATTCCCAATTCAATGCTTGCTGTCTGCATCCTTTAGTGTAGCGCTTGACCACTACTTTATTGATTATCGTTTAAAAAGAGTCAAGGTAGAAAAGCCTTGAATAAATGCTACTTACTGTGTAAAAAATTATTGGATGGAGAGGAGTGTTGTAAATTTAATGAATAAAATAAAACGTTAAATGTTTTTCAAAATAAACTAGAGCGTGTTCACAAACACTTACCTGCGGATGAGACCCTAGCACAGACGCAAGTATGGTCGTTGGAACACTCGTCACACTGATCCTGCTTCTGAATCGTCACCGGTTGCTCCACACAGGTGTCTGGTGGTAAGCCAGAGAGTCCCTGAGGTGGTACCATGAACTCTGATGAGCATTCTGGACACGCCATCCTGTGTCCTCCTGGGGATCTCTCGAGGCGCTGTGCCTCCGATTCCAGACATTGCAGACAAAATGTGTGCTGACAAGGTAACAGCTTCGGTTGTACAGCTTGCAAGCCACAGTGGTAACACTGCGAAATTTCATGACTAGGCAGAGCAATCGATGCAGACATGTTGGAGAAGAAACAACGTCGATCGGAATGTCGTTAACACCAAAGCTGAATCACGCAGATAATACCATGCAGAATAGCCTGCTACGCAAGCTTATATAGTTATATATCTCTCCCTCTCCCTCCCTCCCTCTCCTCTCCATCTCCTCTCCCTCCCATCCCTCTCTGTCTCTCTCTGTCTCTCTTACACACATACACACACACACACACACACACACACACACACACACAATCTCAACCAGGTGCCGTCGCCACTTGGACCGCCGGCACCAGTTCTTAAGTGTGGGTTCTTGAAGTGGTACCGGTCTACCTGATTTCTTCAGGAACACACAAACACACCTACACACACACACACACACGCGCGCACACACACACACACACACACAACGATCGTCAGCTGTAGGCCCTACAGAACTGCATAATTGCAGAGGCATATAGATAGCCTACAGCCTACACTTCGGAAAAATAAGTAACATTGACAAGCTACGCTTGTAATCAATATCTCGAAGTGCAGGTCTTATAATGCACGATTTCGCATTTATAATGTAGGCCTATACAAACAAACATAAACGGTATGGACCTGTGACCTATAGACCATAGACTATATAGAGTTTATGTGTGGTAGGCTATATATAATATATTTATTTATATATAATATAATTATCAATCAAGACAGCGTAAAATAGTTCAAGAACTATCGACAAACCTCGTCTCAAGTGGCCCTCTGTACCTATAGTGTCACTTGCAAGTTGCAACACAAACTTATCGGCACGTGACCCTCATACTAAGAGAAGGCCCTATATACTACGGGCAACTACCAACAGTCTGCTAGTACGAGTTCAGATTATGCAACAACCGAGATCATGAAAAATGCATGCATCAAATCCGCCACAATATCTACCGCAAATCTAATCTATTTAATAACTCTTAAATAATTATTCCGCCGTTTATCACTAAGACATCAATGAATGGTCACCCATAAACTGCACTTGTTGAAGATCAGTTAGGCTAGTCATGGATGCAGCGCTTTTGTGATGGAAGAGTAGCCTACTTTAAAAGACGCTGTATTAAATGTTCACATTATATATACCTGTCTGCATCAAAGTTTAGTTTAAAAAACGGCGAGACCCCTTATTATACATGTATTATCGATATTGTGGGGCGCGGTGGTGTAGGGGTATATTCGGTGCTTTGCAGTCGGAGGGTTGCGGGTTCGAATCCACCTCAAACCGCCACGTAGGGACCCTGGGCAAGTCCTTCACTCGCAATTGCTCATGCCCTTCGGCGTGAAACTCCGATTCAGTGTCCGAGCTGTAGGCGGGAGCGCCTCTGAGTAGAAATCTTGAAGGGCGCTATAACAAGTGCTCATACATACATACATGTTATACATACATACATACATACATACATACATACATACATACATACATAGGGTATAGTTCCCTTGTTTGGGCACCTTAAGGATTAAAGGCTCGTATCATATTGATTTTGACACGTATACTTATTGTTTGGTGTTGTTTGGTTAGCTGAAACAGTAGGTAATGAAAATATATTGAATACATACAATAGATTGCAAAGCAATATTAGTTGTGCAGAAAAAATGACACACCCCTCAAAGTGCCCATATTAGGACATGGTGCCCTAATTTGAACACTAAATATTTAACGTGTAATAATTATAGTAGTAAATATGGCCTCAATTTGGGCATACAAAGTTACCTAGAATGGGCACTGCCCAAATTAAGAATAAGCTTTACCCAATATTAACGTGTAATATAGTAGTAAATTTGGCCTCATACACTGCCCAAATTAGGAACACCCAATGGTGCCCAAATTAGGCTCTACGCAATACCCCCCTAGGAAAATTTTTTTTAAAGTGTGCTTACTTTCTCCCTCATTATCGCTCACATGGGGCGAAAAAGCTACACTTCACCAAACATCTGCAAAAAACCGATTGAAAATACATTAAAAAACAACGCGCCCACAGCTACTCAACCGTATATCGAACATTATAGAAAACTGGCATGCTAAAAACATTTACTTCTTACTTTCGAAGCGCAATTTTCCGCCGACATACGTTGCTGTTTTATAACAGCAATACTTATAGTTAATAATATTTCCTAGAAGGCACCACCGTATGTCGTCTATATTTTGAGATTCAAGGGGGTGCCCATGTTAGGAACCTGCCCACATTAGGGTTACCCACCCTACATACATTACATACATACATGTACATACACTGAACAGCATTCTGTTAATGGGCTAGCGTCAGCTGTGAATAGAGAGCATCGATCAGCTGAAGTGACCCAAGTCCAAGAGCCTTGGTTGACGATTGACCCATTTCTGCCAACTTCTTTAGAATTTCTTTGTGCAATGCGTTTTCAAGTCTCTTCGTTCTTTTATTCATGTCTCTGCAAAACTAAATTTTTATAAGGCGACGAAGTAAGACCAGCAGCTGTTTCTGCTTCGAGTTTTCTGACACGATACCATTCAGCTTTTGGCAAATGAGACACTTGACGAATAATGTTAATAGCTGACTGCATTTGTGGGTTAACAACTCGAGTCTGCGATTGAGTAATGTCTGATGACCGTGCCTGCATGTGACTGTCACCGTTCGATTCCATGGCATTGATCACTTGTAGGTGAACTTGAGCACTGCCTGCTGACTGCAACTGGTAGGCTATAGTTATCAGCTTTTGAAACGAGTCCAGTCTTTGCGATTACAGATGAATCAAGACAGAATGCCAGCTGCAAACCCTGAAAAATAAACCAGCACAGTATTTTGGGAAACTGTAGTCTAAACTAAAGGCAAGATGTGTCTGTTTTTTTATCTGACTTGCCGTTGACGCATACTAACGTATAAAATATTGTGCAGTCATGGGCGCCCGCATGTTGTGGCAAGGGGGCACTTGCCCCCGTCCTGGATTTTGAATCAAAAATATGTAAAATTAAGAATTTTATTAATTTTAGATAATTAAAATAGGCTATCCTAACTTTTCCTTTGCTTGACTTATACAAAGGAACATAAAAACATCGGATCATCAGTTAAACAGCATGCCATTGATTTATTAGAGCGTGTAGTGACGGTCGGTTTCGCACCACTGAACATATGGTGGGGAATATTATTCGATGTTTGGTCAGAGTCGGGTTACAGAAAGCTAATTAGTACATTTTTATATAGCATTCTTGGGATAAAGTTCATCGAGTCTTATTCGGGGAGGGTGAAATTGTGTGCCCTTTGTGGGAAGTTATATAAAGGTTCTCGTTGCATTGGGCAGAGACCACCGAGAACATGAAGCTCATTGTTCTGGACAGTTCTGAACAGAGCGTCGATTAGCCGCTTGTGCTACTGTTTTAGCCGTCAGAGCATCAGGATGTAGGCCCTAAATAGCCAGCACGCCTGAGTCTGTTCATGAAGCACTCGAGACGGGTTTTGTCCCTTCCACTCGCTAGACGCCACCATGTGGGAGAGGCTAGATATGGTAGTAGCTCTAGTGATTGTTTGAAGATCTTTCATAGAGGCTCCATGTGCTTTAAGGGTTCTAGTGGCACACAGAGAGGCAGAACCAGAGCAGAGGATCTTCAATGTGGCCTGTTATTGTTAAGTTTTCGTCTATAATAGCTCCCAGGGCCTTGAGGGATGTTGTACAAGAGACACTGGAAATGGATGGTTGAGTCGACAAGGAGCTCTTAGTGCGTCTGACAATAGCCATTTCACGCTCATGAAGTTTAGAAGAAATTACGTTTCGATAGTTTCGACGAGTCTGTACAAGGAGAGTTTATTTAGTAGAAGATTGATACACTAGGGCCTATCACCACATCAACTTCTCCTCTTCTGTTCGTGACCTGGGAATTGGTTTGGATCCTACTCTTTCTTTTACTGACCAGGTGAACTCGGTTTCCAGATCTTGCTTCTACCATCTACGCCAACTACGTTCCATTCGCAGATCTCTCTCACTGCATGTCATTACTACTTCTGGTCCACGCCTTGATCTGCATTCGGGTGGACTTTGGGAACGCTGCATATATTGGTCTCTCTGCCTCTAATACTCACAAACTCCAGTGCATTCTTATAGGCGACACTCCAAAGTTTGCCCATATCTCAGGTCATATTCTGTATAACCTTCACTGGCTCCCTATTCAACAGCGGGTACACTTCAAAACCCTTTCCTTCATGCGTAAATGCCTTGCTGGGGTGGCCCCATCCTACCTGAAGTCCTTTTGCACCTTGGTCTCCTTACCTGCGAGGGCCTCTTTGGCAAGAGTCTGCGATCTTCGACTCGTGACCTTATGGTTGTCCCGCGCATGCGCTCTGCTACGGCCCACTCTAGGTGCTTTACCAGTGTTGGCCCATCAGCTTGGAACTCTCTTCCCCAGTCTCTTCTCCTTGAGCTACTAGCCCTCTCACCTTCCCAATTCCGGAGACGCCCCAAGACTTTCGTGTTCGCTGACGCATGCACTGACGCAGGTCGAGAGCGCTGCTGATTTCTGAGCGGCCTTATATAAAAGTTCGGTTACAATTAAAACTATGACATGGGCAAAGATTAGAAGGAAAAGATGCCTAATGCAACGCGAAATTGATAATTAATATATTGGTTAGGAACAGGAGATAAAAGAACTCTTTTAGCACTCTTTTAGAAGGGGTATAGAAATGGTTTCAATGATATAGCATTTGCTGTCAGGAAGATACATTGGCGAACCTCTGTAAAATGCTGTTGACTGTGAGTAGTCCAAGACAGAAGGTGTATTGTATTGTATCTGGACATTTATAAAGCCTTCTTAAAGAAGGTGTATAATTAGGACGAATATTGTATGACGCTGAGTAACCTATCAAGTTTAGCCATACAAATTATAACTTAAATATTTTGTGTGAAAAAGATAACGCATCTACTGACAAGCTCATGGGAATTCAAATGCACAACAGGAGCAGAAGCAAATTTCTACCGATCTATTCAAGGTGGGCAAAATGTTTTTGGTTATGCAGAACTGTTAGTAATTAAATAAGTGAAAAACGCAGATTTGGAATGTGATCAGGGATTTATTTCAATCACACGAACCAAAGAATCAACCGAAACAAATACATAAAGAACTGATGACGTGAAGCCGAAGATGTTCTACGTGTGTTTGTATTCAACCCTTGACGGAGTGTACTATTACTGATATGTAATGTAATGTAATTAGTAACTTTTATTGCGCCCGTGTCTAATGCACAAGGCATCAACCGATGGCACACCAAAACCAGGTCAACATTCAGAAGATCAGTCCGTAAGAGATATTACGTAGCAGACAAAAATATGACTGAAATTTACAGTAGGCCTACATGTAGCATAAGGACCAGGTACAGTGAATGGACTTGAGCGAATATACCAGAATATACAAGAACGCCGTGATGGCTGCAGTGTAAATCCTTGCAGTAAAAGACCTCTAGCCTACCTTCCATATTGGCAAAGAGCAGGAACATGAAAAAATATAGGACTGAATTTAAGAGCAAGCAACGTAATGAGATCTCTATAATTAATGTCAATGAACTTGAAAAACACAAATAAAACAGACACAGGATGTAAACTCGAGTGACCTAAATTACAACAGAACAGATATTCAGTTCATGTACGAGTCATGAACGCAGTTAATTACGAATGCCAGCCAGTGTTTATAGGGTTCCGAAACCGTAAAAATTAAGAGGTTAAGTGATTGAGAGTTGTTGCCTTTATCCAGATGACAAAGCATAAAAATCGCAGGTAGTTTGATGTCTGTGCAAACGGCATGAAAATCAATACAAAAAATTAATTAAAACTACTCTAAGCAGCGATACAAAGAATGTACTATATTAAATAAAAATTGTAAGGTAAAAATTATAATTCAACTTTTAAAAACGACAACATTAAACTGCCACGATAAATGTAAAGTCAACATAGGCCTATCCGGATTTGTGTTTTTAAGACTAATTCTAATCAATTCGTGTATCTTTAGTCTGAACTATACGTAACTTACTCACCATTTGATCAATTTTTGCAGTAGTCTCATCTTGTCTTTGCACAGAATAGATGTTAGGACTACTAATAGTAACGACTGCACAAAAACTGATTTCAAAGAATAATGCAGGGCCACTGGTTCACGCTCTAAGAACTGATTGCTCGTGATGCATGGTGTAGGTCCCCTATCACCTGCACAGAGGTGCAGAAGATACTTTAGTTAACTACTTAGCTCCCTATGACGCTGATGACTCTTGTAGCATCAATTTCCTCCCTGTTGTAGCGTCTTCTGTTGCAAAGCTTTTGGCGTAGGTACTTTTTGACGGGTTCCAATTTGGCAGCATAGATGAAAGGATTGAGACAGACGTTCAAGAAAGCGACGAATATAGTGACATGACGGAATTCTGTATTCAAACTTTTAAACACGCGCAGGTTGTAGAGAAAGAAGTAGAGACGATTTGGAGACCAACAGAGAACGTAACAAACTGAGATGATGAGGAAAGTTTTGATGATGTTCATTTGGGTTTTTAAGATCCTCTGTTGAACAGCGTTCCTCATCATGTTGTTGAAGTTCACTGCAGATTAAAACACAAAGTATGATAATTTTTCTTTATTACCGTGTTGTCTGCAGTGCGTGTAAGTAAAGTAATAAAAGTGCAGAGTACGATTAAGGAAACAATCAAACGAAGAACGTGTCAGACAATATTCAAACAATTGAATTCCACGACTTAAGAGAGTATCGTTTACAATTATTTAAGATACTACAAATGAATCGTTTAGGTTTTGTAGCGGATAAAGGTAAAGTAGTTAGATCAGGCGTTGTTCTAGTATAGGCCAATATGATTGTTGCCGCGTGACATTTCAATCACGTTGTCAGAATTAGTCAATAAACTTAATTGAAATATTTAATAACATGCGCAGACTTCAAATGAACGCGTTGGCTTCTCCGATGTGTAGAACTAGCCTACAATCAGACCCAACGCAGCATCGATTCTTCAACTTCGACGCTATAAGCATCTGTATGTATGTAACTGTCCTGATCAATGAATAGTATTCATTACCTGCTTCTTTCTATTTCGTAAATCGTCATCGTTTATAGGGTTCCATACCGATTGTTAGGCCTAATTCTAACACAGCGTTGCTTCATTCTATACATTGAGTCAAAGGTATAGGAAATTAATGGAAAAGCGGGGTTTCCATCTAATTGCACAATCTTAAGCACAAAATAAGCATAATAAAACAGCGGAAGCAATTAAAGATTCCATTAATTTAACCGCCATGAGACTCGTAGGATGTCTCCACTATGCTGCACTCAAACCTTGTGGAAATAGGCCCTAATCATTATAGAAATGACGTGAATGGCAGATTTTTGTTTTCAATCGACTATGAGGTAGCGGGGATGTTTGTCTTAGAAATGTCAGTGGCCTATCTATTCGACTTACTCAATAATTCACTTGGGATTTCTGACATCTGACATTATATAAATATTTATAGGCCTAGAGCATACATCCGCGCCATCGAATAATATTTACTAACTATGCTGCCACAATAAGTGCTTTAAATAGGTAAATAAATGCACAAGGGTCTACAGCCGGCGAAATGGACGCTGATAATAAAACATTCATTAATGCTATAGCAAGAAAATTGTGCTCAAAGCCTCAATTAAATCGCAAATAATTTAATAACGCAAATATAAATAATGGGGAAATTAGTTTCTTTACTGTATTTAACAATCCTGACAAATTACAGACCATAGACCTGCATCTGCTGAATAGGCCTACTTATCAACCCACATAGGCCTACAGCAGTGATTAATTCATGCCGGCTGAATGATTAAGACGGCAGCTTTTAAATCAGGTCTTGGATCTTGAGATTGACGACTGCACCAGATAAACTGACTCTCGAGTAGGCGCAAAATTAATGAGAGAAACAACTCTGCTGGATATTGACTTTTAAAGGCAACGGAGTAGAATGATGCGTACGCTTGAAGCAGCTTCACTTCGAGCATTTTCTGATCGAAGCCAGTTCATTAAGAGATTGTAGATACATAAGAGCAAATTGATTTGCGACTGTGACGTCCACGAGTATTGTACTTCGGCTTAACGACACTTTTTCATATCGAAGATGATTAGTGTCGGAGGCAGAAAGCAACCTCGTACTCCACGTTTATATTGCGACCAGCCACCCGCAGTAAAGATCCGAGAAATTAATCTCTGATAAACCGACCGACCAGGAATCGAACCCGGGCCGCCGACGTGGCGAGCGGGCTACCAACCCACTCAGCCACTCAGGATCTCTACGTCCACAAGTAGGCCGCTGTCTGCACGAAAAGGTTGCATTCTAATGTAGAGATGGTGATTAAAGACACGGTTATTGAGATCCATCCAACATAAATGAGGCACCAGCAAATGAGAACACAAACACGATACATCACTGTAATATTATATGACATGATAATCTAATTAAAGAGCAGAGAAGCCCGCGTCAAGTATCAGCCATTAATGGTAACACAAGACGAAATTTTCGTTGTCAGATGCGTAGGCCAGCAGCAATCCTTTCAGATTCACGGGTTGTTGGCAAACATTGTAATCATTCGTGTGTGGTACACGAGCCGCTTTGAAAAACATGCATAAATTATATCCCTTAGCGAAATAGAGTATCCGGCCGGATACTCTATTCATTCATTCATTCATAAATTTATATAGCTCCCCTTTAAGAGGACTACTCAGAGGCGCTCCCGACTCCAGCACGGCCAAAAAGTACAGGTTTAAGTTTAATAAAGAATGCTTCGAATCAGTAAGTGTCCCACTGTCCCAGGGAGCAGACGTATCTCCTTGCGGAGCCAGTTTCAGACCACTGGGCCCACCACGGAAAAAACTCGATTCTGCATAGTTGCAGTTCGTGCAATGGGACTAAGAGCACCCCTTCTATGCAGAGCGGAGGGGTGGCGACCTTGAATACCCGAGGGACAGCAAAGCTCCCGGGGCAGGTAGACCCCTGCAGTACCAAAGCAGCAATCCTGTACTCAATACACTGCCGGGTTGGGAGCCAGTGTAAAGTCTCCAGCATATAGCTGGAGATATGACCAAATTTGGGGATTTGCCCAATAAGACTCGGTCCAGGCACACTAGTCGATTGGATGGGAGACCAGAGTAGAGTGACAAGCAGTAGTCAATACGGATTGTAATGAAAGAATGCACTATGGTGGTGGTAGCACTGGGGTAAGCGAACGGGCAACGGTGCGAAATGGGAGGAACTATCCCCCTTGTGCAAAAGTATCCCCCATGAGTCGTAGAAGACCAATCTCTATCAAAAAGTATCCTCCTGCAACTTAATTACAAATTCTTTAATTTAGCCAATTTAAAACTAACTTATGTCAGTCGTGGTCATGTGCAAACCCATATCCTACTGAGTGTTGACAGGTAACAATCCCGTAGTTTACGTTGGTAAATTATTTCATATGGTCAATTTGAAATGGAAGCTGGATTGATGAAAACATTGTTTCCGTCAATGGAAGTGAGCATGGGCGTCGAGAGCCAAATCGGGCCCCGGGGCAGACATCCACCAGGCCCCTCGTTTTTATTATTAAGCCCAAGTCAGTCTGGTGTAAGCCTGAAAAACGCTATCAAACTACATTTAACAAATAATAATTATAGGGGTAGTAATAACAATAATAACGGGGCTTTTTTTAGTGTGCAGTTCAACACAAAAAGGGCAGTTCTAAATGAATTTGTGCAGTTGTAGAAGCATTTTTGTGCAGCTAAAAATAGTTTTAGAAGGTTCATTGTCTATGGCTTTTTAAGGGGTCGTTCTGTTCTAAAAATTCCTTTTAAAAACCCTGAATAATAATAGTAAAAGTAAATGTGAAAATCAATTTCTTGTTTAAAAGGTCCATCTATGACTCTAATTATAAAGAAATTTACAGAAATTTAATAGGGAAATGTGATTATGTGAATGTGATAAATGATTTTTTAAATGACATTTATCGCAGTATGATATCCAATTTCAAGAGGTGAGGTTACGTCAATTGCTGTGTTGCATTGTCTAAATCAAGTAGGCCTACGTCAACAACTCGCTCTGTAGCCTACCATGATCAACTCCACGTATACATCTACTATCATACTAGCAACGATATTGTCAGCTTGATTAAGCTGATTTGCTGCATCATTCGCTTTTGATTAAATTGAAAATGCAAGGCTTTGAAGGATTGTTTGTCTCTCGTTTGCATTCCTGACTTCACCAATCTTTCTTTCCTTTATTGAGCTCCAGATTTCTGATGGTAATTCGATCATCTTCTGATTCGTTATCAACTTAATGGAATTGTAATTTTATTATAATTTCAAATATTGGTAATTTGATATCAATTATTTATTGTGATAAATTACACCCAGCTGTACCGGTAAGTTAAAGTATTATTTATTTTGACAATAACTCAAATTTCAATTCAGAAATTTACATCCAGTTCAAATTTTATGCCTTCCAGAAAAAAAATCAATTCTAGGCCGACTGCTGATAAATCTCAAGCAGAGTTTTTCAAATTCAAGTTATTCAACTATAACGTGGCCTAGAACTTTGCATTACACACCCCGTAATGCAAAGTTCTTGGCCACGCATACGATTCTGGTGGAGTATAGAATTCAGTCAGAAATCGAAATTTGTCTGCAACAGTTAACTTTGCATCAGCAGATAGGCCTGGTCCAAAACCATTCTGTTGAGTGATGACCAACTTCTAGCTGTTACTGTGCTCACTCCTAAATCCTCTGACTGAGCAACTGAGACTGTTAAGTTTCACAGTTATTAAATCGTTTTCTTTAACAACAATGCTAACTTTTTCAGTCCCATTTCCACCATCACATCCGTTATAATTATAATATTTTTTGGCTTACATTTTGGTAAAGAAATTCAATAGATCTTGTACCTCATTTACTTCATTACCTAGCTATTAGGCCTATATTGAAGCAATTAGACTGCATTAGGCAAAAACCCACAGGTTTCTTCAGTTTGAAAAAGTTTTAGACATTTCCGGGCCCCTGCCAGGGCCCCTGCCATAGAACCGGGCCCCGGGGCAGCAACCCCACCTGACCCCCCCTCTCATCGGCCCTGGAAGTGAGACTGAGGAAACCGCCGTTTTCTTTCCAAGAAATGCGAAGCTTAGAGAATTATAAGAGCGCACACAAAATTAGACTAATTTTCTCAGGAAGCGCTAAACCAATAAAAAGCATGCAACTGAAACAGTGCAAAACTTCACTGGAAGAGTGGCTTAAGTGGGAATGGTCCGCAGTGGAGTGCCATAGTGAGTGAAAAGATTTATTCGCTAAAGGGAAACAAACTAATTTGAATCACTTATGCACAAACTTACAGTCAAAGCAGCAAACATTAAGAATGAATTAAAGAAGCATGATTAACTGATGAAATTTGGTATGCCCTGCTTGTTGTCAGTTCTACAATCAATACGTCAAAAATTATACGCCCTGATAGAGCCGTTAAGCAGTTCAACTGAATTTATGATCTAAAAGAGCGCATTCACTTTAGTGGAAAAGTGGTTCAATGTGGACATTTAAAAAATGGACTTTTGAACTAGAGAACTCACTGAGAGTAACTTGCTTTAAATATTTCTGACTTTGGATTTTGATTAAAGCGGTGTCTCGTGATATTCTATGCGTCCTAAGACTATCCGGGGGATGAATGAATTTATCCCCCCGGATGGACTATACCGGTAGAGAGTATGGGGATAAACCATTTCTATCCTCCATCGTGTAAAATCATTCCCTGGGGATAAAAATGCACAGGTATCAGGTATTATTTTTAAATGCGTATTATTTATAAATATTATTTATAAATTATACGCATTTAAAAAATAATACCTTATACCTGTGCATTTTAGCTAACTTGTGTTATTATCATTGTAAGCTTATATTCGTTTAATAAATCTTCCCGCTGTCAAACTGCAAACATTGCTGTTCGTATTCTTGTTTAATTGTTGTAATAGTTGCGATTTTGCTTTGAAATCGAATCTAAAAAAACGATACAGATAGCGCATTGGATAACACACTGGCATAGAGAGCAAGAGGTACCGAGATCGAGATCCGTAGGCGGACATGCTTTGTAGGCTGCTGTTAGCGCCGTGTATTGCAGGCTGTCTGTTCTTTTGGTAGTTAAGAGTTATGTCTTCTGTCATTTGTGTTCTTGTGAATTGTTTCAATTGCATAACTGTACACTGTAACCGATTGCGGTTTGTCAACCGGATTGTTTCAATAAAGAATATTATTATACTAAAAATACCTTGAACAACTTTTGTCTGGCATCGAGTAAGATGCTAACTACTTTTGCATTATAAAGTGACATATTGTCTATTGGCGTAGTGTATTGCAGACTACCTGGAATAACTTTCGCTTGGCGTCGAGTAATTTGTAGAATTCGAGAGTAGCAGAAAACGAAAACAATCAGCGGCAGAATATACGTCATTACGAAGCTCCAGACGGCGAAACTGTTGCGATAGTTGAGGTTCGGCCATCGCCGAAACGATCGACAAGTTCCGTTAAGAACATCAGACGTCAAAAGATTGGTAACAATGACTGGAATCCCCACGAAGTTCAACCAGGTCAGTAAGATGGCTACGCGGTACATATACGGACTGGAGTGCTTTCGATAGAAGACCGAATGTACGATCTTCGTGTATCTCTCGAGCGTCAGCAGGACGAGATTTGCAGTGGAACAATTGAGGAATCCCCAGAGTATCGGCTCACTGATCAATACCTTGCAAAGGAACATTCCGGCGACGCTCTTATAATCGACACCAGAGATTCTTGTGACGTAAGTGACAACCAACAAGAGGCAGCATATTAGGTCAAATGTCATCTGATTCAAGACGATCTTTATTCCTTCGAATCGAGCCTTCGACCGAACGAGGGCGAAGAGCATCAGTCCATTTGCCGCCGCACCAACGATCCCAATGATAAGAACAGAAACCTCGAAGAGATCCATCTTGGCTGAAAATGGACTAAAGAAACAACGAATAGGGGATCTAAACACTTTCAAGTTTGCGTGTAGGTCTTATAACAACCATCCACACAAAGACACACACACATACAACACCTGCATTACTTCATAATGCGACTCTCGACTTAGTACTGACCAAATAGCATGCACCGTCTCCATGCACGTGCAGACCATTAAGTTGTCATTCAAATCAACGAACGATACTAATACATATGAAACGCGCACATATCTACCCAAGACCACAGACATATATTATACATGTATACGCACCTTTTAGATACATTCGATTGTCAGGCGCTTGTGAGGGTTCTACTCTGTGCTGCCAGATAATTATATGCATAGGCCTATGATACAAGTTATCCGAACGTAGGGTATGGGCTCGCGGGCATTCTATGTCTCTGTCCGCAACTCCCCTAGGAATGGAATCGATT
The DNA here is from genome assembly GCA_020284085.1 of Aporrectodea caliginosa. NCBI lineage: Eukaryota > Metazoa > Annelida > Clitellata > Crassiclitellata > Lumbricidae > Aporrectodea > Aporrectodea caliginosa. The sequence continues at coordinate 21,188 of JACEVL010002990.1, forward strand.
CTTTGTAGCTCAAATTCATATCCTGCCTTCAAAAAGCGGCTCAAAACTATTTCTCCTTGGCTTTCAGCCTTGGATATCTAACTGCATCTCCTCCTGGCGTCTGGCTATCGGCGCCTCATATTCACATTTCGATGTGACCGTGCACGCGTTACAGAATTATTATTTATAATAATAACCTGAGCAGCAGAACTGTGGATGGGCTCTGGTTCATCTGTGATCTGCGAGGGTGCTAAAGCATCTGAACTGAAGTCATCCGGAGCTGAAAAATCCACTAACTGGCTTGCTGACATTGGCGCCATTCATGTATGCAGTGCCAAAAGGTTCTGCTTGGTTGAACAGAGAAATTCGTCCTCCAACATTATTTGTCATCCATTTTTCGCAGTCATGGCTGTACTGAGATATAAGTGGACCAAACAGTCTTATCCAGAGGTTGCAATCGATGAGTAGGATGTGGCGGAAATGATATCATTGTGGTACCACTTGCTCGTGCAAAATCCACATCCTCCAAAGACGCAGGAGAAGTGTGGCCATCAAAGAATAGAATCACTTTATCATTCTTTGTAGGCTTCGCAAATCTTGCAAATGCTGCAGCCATTCAGAAAAAAATCTGAAGTCACTCATCCATTTTCGCTACATCCGCCAACAGTCCCAGGGGCGGGGGTGCACCTCGAAGCATGATGTTTGTCACCCGTTTTCTTCAGAAAATCAACATAGGAGGCAAATATTCACCAGCTTCACTGATGGCTCAGATCACTACAGTTGCCGTTATACTTTTTCACCTCCAGAGATTTGTCAAACCTGATTGAGACCACACTTCGCGAATAAATTTCCCAATTCTTGTGAATAGCAGTAGCCTAATGTCCGTTTCATCGACATTCCAGATGCGCCTCGCAGTGTACTGCTCCTTAACAAGCTCCTCTCTATAAATCGCAAAAAAGTTTTTCAACATTTGGCTTGTTGAAAGAAATAGCACGATTCATGCTTGTGGATTCCGCATTCCTGATTGATATTATTTTCTTGATGACGTCTGAGGAAACCTGCCAACCAGTCCTTCCCAGCCCTATAAGATGAGATACCGTATGTTTGTAATCTAACCGATTGCTTACCAACGTTTATGCAATGTTATCGAGACGTTCGGATTCTATTGTAGACTAAACCATCGTTTTAACTTTCCCAACCAAAAAAAGATGAAAAATCGTGTACGTGCTACCTGGATAGACCACTGAACTACGTGTACAGCATGCACAGCTAAGCATAGTTAAGAATATAACCGACTCACTAACCTATTTGAACTTATGGAATTCAGAAAAGGATAGGGTTAAAGATTAAAATGTTAGTATCCAGCCAAGGCCATGCAGAGGCCTCCATTGAATATGCCTTGGCAGACTGTGCAAGCGATCGGGGTATCCGCCCTGAATAAAAGTTAAAGACGGCGTCGAAAAGAAAGTGTTCTACAATTCTGGCTCCGGTAATCTTAACGTTTGCTGGTGTTCACAAAAACAACATTGCGCAACGTGTAAGCTTACGAACTACCACTGTTTACTTCCTCAAACGCAGACTGCAAGTCATGTAAAAATTTGTAAATACCCACTTTGACACAAAAACCACCTTCCAGACTAATGCACAGTTTTCGTACGTTGTACCGCCATACCTGAACCTGAATTAGGCCTATTAAATAATGACAATAATCATGCATTTTCGTTCAGTATAAGGCAACATATTTTGGTCAAATGACGTCTTTTGTTGTAGAGCAGCTGACTGTTGTCTGCTTTATAATAATTAGATCCAGCTATATATATATATAGCCTATAATTTTTATTATAGGGCCCCACTTCCGCAATGGCTACAATGTTTTACTACATATTAATCAGGTCTCAGTACTGGTAGTTTACATGCGGTTTTATTGTGCACGCATAATATGAATAATTCGACTGCATTTGGTTATGCGCATGTTATACCATAGGCCTACTCTGTATAATTCCATAACAGTGCGTGGTATGTGAACAATTTGACGACTGCAGATGCTGTGTCCTGGAGCGTCGTCTCAATTAAGCCAACGACTGCCATCGTAAAGATCGACGACTCTTTTTCCATCTTCGCTGTCTTCCTTGTGCACAATCAGCAGCAGATTGCTTTGCTCTGCGTAGCACATTCGTCTTGGTTCAACGATTCCGTCCTTCTCTTTCGTCAGTAACTCCTTCTTGACGTTAAGACGCGAGTCCAGCCACAGGACTCGGTTGTTTTTGCTGTCAGCCAGAAGTAGGCCTATCTTTTCGTTCCCAAAGACGGTCACGTACCACGGGTGGTTCAACACTTGGTGGTCGCAAAAGCTCATTACGACCTCGCCTCTACCATTGATTTCACAGACGCCATGTTGGTAGGCATCAGATTTCCCGAAGGCAACAACAAAATTCCCATTTGCAAGTTCTATAGCGTGGTTAAGAAACATAAATTTCTCTGGTACGCTAATTTCTTTCATCTCAATGCCATCTGTGCTGTAGATTCTCAGTTTGTTCCCTCCCTTGGCTGATATTGGCACAGTGACGTGACCCTTTGGTGAGACCGACAACGTGAACAGCCTAACACGGACCTTCAACCATTCTGAAGGTCGATGTGTGTCAGGTCCTTTTTCTATCTTCCAGATACACGACTCTTTAATGGAAGCGCTGCTATCGCCTTGGTCGGTCACGTAGAGACAACGGTCGATCGGTGAAGCAGCGATGTCAGTCAGGTATTTCTTTTGTGGTATCTGGATCTCCTCGACAGGATTGGACAGATTTTCATGATCATATATGAGGACAGAGTCTTCAGTTAGGATGTAAATGTATTTGTTCATCCACGTAACTCCCCACGCTTCTTTGCCACTTGTGTCAAGTCTTGCACGTCGGGCTACTGCAACGAAAACGTACGCATGATGCGACGTCATTCATTACCACCACCACCACCACCACCACCACCACCACCACCACCACCACCACCACCACCACCACCACCACCACCACCACCACCACAAGCAAGAAATAATTTTCATCAGTTCGACTTCTATGTAGGCAAAGAATTAGGCCTATTCTCGTCAATTGAACTGATATTTATGGAAACAAATATTTCCATCAATCCAGTTTCTGTAGAAGCAGATACTTAACTTCATCAATTTAGCTTCTAATTACGGAAACAATTATTTCCATCAATCCAGATTTTATTTAAGCACAGAATTAATTTTATCAATCCAACTAGCATTTAGGCAAGAAATTGTTTTCATCAATCCAGCATCCATTTCTAAGTAAAAATATAAAATAATTTGGCATCGTAAACTCCGATTTAATGTATTGTCACCTATTGTCGGTTTACTTTAAGGAAAACATGCAACCGTGCGAACACAACATCGACTCTTGTCGACTGCGGCTTCATAAAGAAAAATATTCCCTCACTCCACTTTCTACTTTTCAACCGCTACTGGGCTTAAACATTGTTCTCGTCGTTGTCAAATGTTTTACGGTTTAGCGCGTACATTATATTAATCAACGACAACACAACGACAGGAAAAGGAAACGTAAGTGAAATGAGCATAGAAAATTACTGTCCGTAGACGGTAGACTAGAGTAGGCCTAGGTTTACAATTCAACAAGTTAGTAAAAAAAAACCGATGTTTCAGAAGAAAGTAAAGAGAAAACACTTATGTTTTATTTTCAAGTTAACGCTTTGTGATTTTTCAGTTATAGGCCTACAGTTCTTGTTTTTCAGTTTCTATAACAGTTTCAGTTATTCAGCATTTTTCAGTTTCAGTTACAGTTACAGTTAACTGACAAACATTTTTCAGTTATTGCGCTATTTCGGTTACAGTTACAGTTAATAGAAATAACACTGCTTTTGTCTCGAATGTTCGACCGAGCAGCGTTGGCACAGTCC
>JACEVL010002991.1:0-17981 GCA_020284085.1 Aporrectodea caliginosa
CTTATTACGCCCCTCCAAATAACCTACTCAGAGGGCTCCCAGCCCAACTCGGCGATAAGAACATTTTTCAAATTTTTGTAAAAGGTGTATGCAGAGTCTCCAGCTAGAAGAACACGCAGATCTGAAGGAAGATTATTAGAATCGTATAGAAGCCAGTGCTAGCTCGTATCAGGAAGCCAGTAGAGTTGTAGTTATTCGTATGCGTTGCTTCGGAATTGTATAGCTAATGATCTGGCCCGATAATCTGACGCTAATAATATTGAACGACCAATATCCAACACAATTTCAGTGGTAGGTCAAACCGTAGAACAATCAGCGTTAGGCTAATTAGCGCTAGTTGGCATAAAGAATACAGCATTAATTAGTGAATAGATAACAATTACTGATCACAGAATCTTCAGAAACCAGTGCTAATAATCACTCGTAAAAATATGTTTGTAGTGAGAGCCATTTTCTTAATTATATAGGCCCTAGTAATCTGTCTAATCTTTCCACTGGGTTTTAATGCCATTTTAAGCGCGCCCGACATCCTAATGGTGAGTTTACATGGCGCATTTGCTACTACAAAACCATTAATGTCGTAATTTTATTATTTCATTTCATATTTATTTGATGCTTAATTCAACTAATAAACTTGAAAGTCGTTTACTTAAGAAAATGATCGTATTAAATCCTATTCAAAATTATATAGAAAAGCTACTGAAAATAGAGGGGGCGATTTTAGTAAGGGGAGACTTTGTATCGTAGATAGGGGAGATTCTATTTCATTGGTGAGACTTTGTACCGATACAGAGTCTCCGGGGGAGACTCTGTTTCGGGTGGAGACTTTATATCGTGACACCGGTTCCCGGCGGTTAAGGAGCCACGGGACATGCTGCGCTCGGGTGGTATAGGAGACCGGACAGCACCACCCTTAAACCATGGTGAGCGGGCCGAAACCTCGTGTGGGATGCAACGGTGGTTGAAACACTAGCGCCGACCTATCTACAGGCAACAGTCGTGACAGCAGGCGCAGCAGCAGAAATAGCGGACAACAGAAAGCCGTTATCATACCGACCAAGAGCACTGTGTTTATTAGATGTCTGTACCAACGAGGTAATAGAAGAACGGTCTGTACGACCAAAAGCGCGATTGTTGGCCGCTAGGAACCTGTTAACACGTACGTCCCAAATTGGGTTTGTTCAGACGCTAGGGACGTGTCCCTTAGGTATCGGCCGTTCAGAGGTTGTTCAGCGTCCCAGTAATATTTCCTGCCGCGTATAAATAATAATGGACATGTGCTGCTACCTACTGAATGCATATAAGATTATTTTTGGCAATGTGTAGTGACTAAAAAATAGAACATATGAAACGTCTGTTGTTGTGTCAGCCATGTGGGTGTAGGTTTGCGGTAAACATAATAAATTTATGGTCGTGGATACAGTCACGGCTTAACGACACTTTTTCATATCGAAGATGATTAGTGGATACAGTCACGCCCGACGTGATCCTAATTATACCTGGGACTAGAATCACGCCCGCTACGTTATTGGTCAATGCATGTCGTCACATGATTTTGTGCACGTGCAAGGAGCCAACCGATAAACTCTCCCGAATGCGGTGGAAGATTGCTCACCATGTTTTCTAATGACGAAACTAACACTAACCCTGACCCTAACCGATCCTCACGACTCCTAACCTGATTCTAACCGACCCTCACTGCGCATAATCTCACCATAACCGACCCTCACGACGCATAACCTGACCCTAATCCACCGACCCTCAAGGTGTCCGCCATTTCAAATTCCAAGGGAAGTAAGAAAGTTCACGAGACATGCTTTGGCCAATAGCCTACGCGACGTGCGTGAATGTAGTATATTGGGGTTCAGCTAACGCCCGTGGGCGTGAACGGATCCACTACGTAAATTTATATGAATTGTTTGAAACAGAAAAGGTTTAGTATACAGCAGCCTGTGAAGATGTCGTGCGAATTAGACGATGAATCTTTTGTTGATAGTGTACACGAGGTTTGGAGGAACTAAGAGCCAGCTTTGATTCAGAACAAAATAATGTTATTCGGTCTCTGCTCGGAAGCCAAGATCGACGAGAGACAGCCGTCCCATCGGTGGCCTTCAAGCAACACAAGGCTTCGGACCTATCCAGACTCAGTGGACAGCATTATCTGGATGTTATCCCAGCAACTGCTACCAAAGAAGGACTTTGCAAGAAATGTGTTGTTTGCAGCAAGCAGGGAAGGCGCAAGGAAACGAGTTATTTTTGTGAAACTTGCCCTTTAGAGCCTGCACTGTGCGTAGTAGGCCTAAAATGTTTCAAACTGTTTCACACTGAACACAATTTCTATGGCCCCGCAGTGTGACAGTAAGGAAAACACGCAAAAGGAACGGTTATTTTGATACTTTAAACAAAAGGATGTCAAAAATCATTACATAAAAATTTTCTACATTTTTGGGCTTTTGGCCTATATTAGCCGCGCCTGGCCTATAATTGGGCCCGCGGTCAAAGTGTTAATAAAGAATATACTTACTTACTAACTAAATAGCCTGATGATCACTCAAAGTGAAATATCAAGCAAAATCATAATCGGTTTGATTTATTGATTGATTGATTGATTGATTGATTGATTGATTGATTGATTGGAAAAGTCAAGTAGAAATCCAGCCGATCAGAGAAACAAGAAGCCAGGCTGTATACGGTGGATGTGCAAGGTGGAAGAGATGGAAGAGGTGGAAAAGATGAGTCTTGACTCATGCAACACACAATAGAACTAATTCTCTCTTCACACAGAACAATAGAACTAATTCTCTCTCCACAATCGTGAGAAAAATCACGACTCCCTGCAAAACAGCTACCAACATTGCAAATAACCATAGATGTTAAAACGGTAAAATAAAAATAAAAATCGGAAAAAACGTCGTTTTATTGAAAAAAATAAAAAACGAAAAAACGAGAAAAAAACGGAACAGAAAATAATTTGACTTTGCTACATCTTTTACTGCGTTTTAAAATTAAAAACCTTGTTTACACAATTTAATTTTAATTAGCAAATAACATAAATTTATTAGTAAACACCAAGTAACAGTAATCTACAACAATAATTTTCTTTCTCATAAGTTTGGTTTAAAAAGAAACTGAGAAATTAAAATATTGACATCTTTTCAAATTTAAATTGTATACTTATGTCCACATAAATCCATGCTGACACAAGCAATTCAAAACTAAACTTTGTAAGTATAGAGTGTACTTAATTAAAAATTGTATTTCTACTTACAATTCTGACTGATATGGAGTCATATCCGTCAGTTTATCAGTCAATCAGCGTTTACTGCGTACAAAGTTAAAGTCAAAGGTAACATTTCGCATTTCGGATAACGTAGAAATACAAATCACTTTTATACATTTTTATTTCCTGTAGTGTGCTATTTATTTCTCAACTGATGACACTAAATAGTGACGTAAATTATATGAATCCTTGAAATAACGGAGACAACATAAGGGATATCAGACAAAAATAAAATTAAACATATAGTCACAGACAGTAAATAAATAAAGTTACATAAAAAAATAAAAAACGGAAGGAAAACGTGACGAAATAATAAACGAAAAAACCACGTTTTTGGGAAATAATAAAAAACGAAAAAAAGTTTTTTACAATTATGCACATAACAATATGACTGATGAACCGACAACGTATAACTGAGCATGGCCAGGTGGAAGAAAACGCTAGGTGGGTTACAATTCGATTATCGACGATTGTCAGTGTTACCCGTAAAGCACCCCTCCACCCACAGTGCTACAAGTGAAAAGTTGAAATCGTCAATTCTGCTTAAAGATCACTAGATTATAAATTATTAAATTATGCAACGTCCAACGTGATAATGAGTGCATGCTGCACTGTTGCCCATCGAGCACCGCGCTGTGGCTAAACGGCGCGGTTTCTGGCGCAACAGATCCTTCAACTTACTGGTAATCACAGATCAATACTTCATTGCGCTCGTTCTGTTACTCTGAGGACCACAGCCTGAAATGACAACAGCTTCGTTTAGATCAAACCTAAATTGGACAACTTGCAAGCAACTGCAGGGATAAACCTTGCCGGTCTGCAGGTACGATCTCCAGAGGGGAGGGATTTGCATTATCTCCAAATATTTCGCAACCTACTATGTAGACACTGCTAAATTCAGCAGTTCATATAAGGCGTTATTTTAATGCTTTGATACATAAATTTGAATTTCAACCATATCCACCTTTAATTCGTTTACCATTTCTACCACTCCTCCACCACCACCATTTCCATGACCACTACGAATATCACCACCACCACAACCTTTTCCATGACCGCCACCTTTAGCACCACCACCTTTTCTACCTTATCCACCACCACCAGACAGAATGAATTATGGGTATTTCACAGTATGTTTTGAGCTGCAATAAGAATCTCTAGCAATATACACACTATGACCCTGCCTTCATTTCTGCATGCATTGCAATATAGTGGCGTATTTGGTTAGAGCGCTGGCTCTATAACAACACTGGTAACAGCATGCTTTTGTCGAAAACCTACCTCGGTCACCAAACAATATAGTCTAATTTCGTATCAACTTTAGCTGAAAACAAAACAGCGTGTTTTGCGATGCGCTGGCTCCATGTCCAGAACCTTGGGATTCATCCATTGCTGGTTCCAGGGCCTAAGCGCGGCAAATGGACATCTTATGTTCCAATTGGAACATGGAAACTTTACATTAGCCTACTTTTATTTCTTACAAGGCTTTGACCAGCGGACCGGCAGGCTGCCCTCAAATTTTCAATATTAGAGGGCTGCCATGCAGCCTTCCAATACAGAATACTAACGGGATGCAAGGCGTTCTTTCAAACCATTGGCTGCACTAACCGTAAGACTAACCCCTAATCATCTGAAACCTCTCAGCTGAAGGACCCTAATCGGGGACGGTCGCCTGCTTCTTGTTTCTTATCCTTTTTGCCGCCATACGTGAAGCATAATCGCAGCGAGGAATAGTAGTTCATTCGTGGCAAGTGCAACCTTCTTCGTCGCATACTTTTTCATGGATTTGAACGTATTGGCTTCACGCATTGTAAGATAACTACAATTAGTCGTTTCGTAGTTATTTGGAATTTTCTAAGTCGTTAAAGCTAAAAATACTTGACCAGCATAAGAGAAACTGCATGTTAAGGCCGCCATGTTGGTCACTTTCTGGAATCACGTTATAAGTGACTGGCTGCCCATTCGTTTTTGAAATGAATGGGCCGCCTGGCGGTCCGTTAGTCATTTCGTTCTTACAAAACATGACTGTCAGAGGTTTGATTTAATCATATAACTCAATAATGATGAACAATTCACATTTCTATTAAATCAGACATAGGTCACCAACGAAGACGACTATTAAAGACAAATAACTGCTTTCCTTCAACAGTGATGTTTGACCGATGCTGTTTAAGTGAATGGCTAATTTTTAATTTAATGGAGCTGTAGTCAATTTTTGAATAGCTATAAACGCCAGTAAAAAGATGTCAGTCGCCTTTTAACAGAGTTAAACTTACAAAATAACTTATTAACTAAACTGATATTTATTAAGACATTATAAGAAATTATCGCATAATATATTCATGGTCAATTGTACTGACTTGACTTTCTTCTGTGTATTTCTTCTGCACATGGTATGACTGTGACAACTGCTACATACAATACATACAATTTATACTAGGCAACAGGATACAACAATTGCAGCGATGTACTATGGAAACACTGAAAATAGTACAGAGAAAGGAAACCATACCATATGCTTTTATTTCAAATGGCTTGATGTGAAAATAATAGTCTAATTGAAGGCAACCGCACACATTTACATTCTAATACCTATTGTTTTTCAATACTTCTAATTTCATACTTTGATTCAAATTTAACTTTTATAGCTGCGGAGAAATTTTACACCGCCGGAGCATTTTAAAGTTAATTCCGAGAGCAACAATTTCGAAGACTTCGTTTTTAAAGCCTAAGCATTATTATAGCCACAGTATAGGCCTGGCAGTCTATCATTCATTCTACACTTAAGGTTCGATTACATTGCAAATACAGAACTCTTTAAGTATCATTTTATGTTACTGCAATATGAACACCTGACAATACAATTCTCCTGGCAACATGAGAATTGTTTCATGGGAACTCTACAGCACTTCAGAGAGGTCCTGCTAATGCGCAATACAAAGTCCAGATGCATACATACATACGCACTTGCATACATAAATATACACACAATCATTTTTATACATTTAAATACATATACATGCATGCATACATACATACATACCTACATAAATATACATACGATCATTTTTTACATGCAGATACATATATGTATACATATACACACACACAGACACACACACACACATATAATTCATAAAGACAAACAAAGGCCATTAAGGAAGATATTTAATACAAACAACTGGTTTCATTCATAACATACATGACCATGATCTGATGCTGACTGCCTGTTGAGTTGAGCTTAGTTGAGTTCAAGGCAGAGTTTGAAGAGTAGTGAAAAGATATTAGATGAAGTGTGAGAGAGCGGTAAGCAGAGTTAAACTTACAAAACAATTTATTTAAATAAAGAAAAATACAATATTAGAACATTATAAAGAATAATCGCATAATGATAAATTGTACTACCTTTCTTCTGTATACTATGTAATATATTATGACTCCAAATGCTATGCCAAATGCTGCGGCGCAACCACATATTGCAAGTACAGCGATTTTCCATGTAGGAACTGAAAGTAAGAAAGAATATTTTACATAAAATACAAGTTATTGTAATTGTTATTGAACATTTGTAGCGCCACTCAGAGATTCAGAGGCGCTCCCGACCCAAGTCATTGCTGTTATTAACAAATAAGATAGTCTTCAGACGTTTCCGTAACAGAGGAAGCGAAAAACTGAGGAGCACAAGCCACAGTTCTGCGGAAGATGGTTCCAGCTACAGGGCACCGACATAAGCAAAGCTTCTGGATTGAACAGCAGCACCGCGTATGCGGGGTAAAACCATAAGGCCTCTGGCGGCCGAGCGGAGAGCGAAGCGACGAGGGAGTGTAGAGGCCGATGTGCATAAGACCTGAAGGTATGAAGGAACGAGCAGACAGTTAGGCCTACGCACAAGTGTTAGAATTTTGAACTGAATGCGTTGGGGCAGAGGAAGCCAGTGGAGAGTTTCCAAATAAAGGCAGATACTTTGGGAGAACAGCAATAAGGCGAGCGGCAGCCTCAAGTATCGACTGAAGCTTGGAAAGGTTTAGGGAAGAGAGATAGGCATGCAAGGAGTTGTCAAAGTCAACCCTAGTACAAATCAATTCATGGACGAGTGTTGATCACGCGAGGGGAGAGAGAGTGGGGTATGGTGCGGAGTTGGCATCGATGATAAAGGCATGTTCGAGAGATACGGTAGTTATACGTTGATACATGTTATTTCGAAGGGGTTGATTAGGCCAACTGCAATACGAAACGAATAATTATAGGCTATTAGTTTTTGAGAGTTGTGCATGCATGGCCAATTTGGCCATATTTGTTCCATACTCGGGAACCCCATGAAAACTTACAGGGTCATGTTTGCGCCATGTATTCGGATGCTGTGAAGACTTATTCTAATCAAAGTGTCAATAAATGTGTAAACGAAGCTGGTTGTTCGATTGGCAGTCTAAATGCTGCTAGCTTAATAGCGAAACTTTTATTTTAATATGAAAACCATTGACCGTTTCTTATAGACAAGCAATAATTGTCATTGTGAATTTCATGATAGTTTTTTTGTCACTGCAAGAAATTCCGACTTCATTCAGCAGGGTCCATGCACTGGTGTATTTCGCAAACTGGAAAAGGTTACTCAATAGCATCAAACTTACAAGGACAACGTGTGGCCTTAAAATGTAGCTAAATATTCACTTCAGTCGGTCTACATAGAATGACACAGGTGTAATTTTGTGCAACTAACGCAGACAAATTGATTGAACGACAATTTCAAATATCAATCGTAATCGTAAACTCCAACTTTCTAAACGTTACTCTGAAGTTAAGCTCAGAGCACCAGCATATGTGAAACAAACATACATTAGTTAACACAAAGCAATTACAGTTGGACAAGAGTTGCACCTTCGTAATTGTGGTATCCGGACGATTGGTCATAGGACAATTGGTCATAGGACATACGGCCGATTGGTCATAGGGCCTATTGGTCACAGGACCAGTGCTTTTTTCAGCCGGAACGGTCCGGAACGGCGTTCCGGTACCTTTTTCAGCCACTAAAAATTAATTAATTTAATTTAAAATAATTTTTAATAAAAAACTAATTAAATACTTTAATTTAATGTAAGTGCTTTCAGTGTTTATTGATACTGATAGGATTATATATTAAACAGAAATATTAGCATAAAATATGCCCCTATGATCGTTCTGAATTTGTTGAATTCCGGAACCTTTTTTTCTAGAAAAAAGCACTGCACAGGACTATTGGTCATAGGGCCTACCGGTCATACGTCCTATCGGCGATATATCGAAGGCTATCGAAGGCTAAAACAGAGAAGTTTTTAAAACATGAACATTGAACAACCATTTACTGGATCATTTACTGTGAAATAAGTAATACGAAATACGAAAAATACGTAAAAGTCCGGAATTATCCTAATAAGTTTCTTGATTGGCACCGATTGTATTTGTCTAAAAACGATCAGTGTGCCCAATTGATGCCTTTTATACTTGAGTAACATACTGGTCAAACGTTTATTATTTCGACCGAACGTTAAGTTCTTAGAAGTAAGTAATGTTGATACCTGTAAGTAATTATCCTAATAAGTTTCTTGATTGGCGCTGATTGTATTTGTCTAAAAACGATTAATGTCCTTAATTGCTGCTTATTTTGCGTTCGGTGTGTTAAGCTTAAAACTAAGAATGTCCATAACTAACGACTACAACCAAGTATGTCGGTATTTTAGCGGCATATGACCAATAGTCCTATGACCAATAGGCCCTATGACCAATAGTCCATATGACCAATCGTCCTATGACCAATCGTCCTTTGACCAATCGTCCTATGACCAATCGTCCTAGAACCTTAATTGTAAATGGTAACTCCAAAAGATCTAGAGCTACATAAAAACTAAGTGCATGACACCAGCTTATTCACAAGGGCTTCCTCAAGTTTTAGGGTTTATACAGGAATACTGCACAAACACCACAATTCTATTTCCAAGAGACAAGGGAGACAAGACAAAGGAGCTAGAAAGGCTGTTACAGTGGATTGTTGCTAAACTTCAGGTTGATAGAAATGGAAAGTCGAAGGATTCGGTGGTTCAGTGCAAGATTTCTTAAAAGAATCGTCTGAAGAGTTATCCATAGAAGGGCTTGAGACAAGATCTGGAGATGGAGTTAACATTCGAACAACTCTTCACCTTTAACGGGAGGTGACTTCCATATTGCAGGACAGCATGGAACATTCGTTGCCGTGACTTCAGTCGGTCGGCCAGTTTCATTGAAGTATACAGAAGCAGTGTAGTAAACTTTATGGAACGTTAGTGGCATCGTGAGTATGCTGGTTACTGTTCCATTCGCCACAGATATTCTGGCTTCATTCACCTGTTCTCCATCGCTGTCACTCCAGTTTATCTGTGGGGCCCATTCTCCATAGAATCCGAAGGTACACAAAAGTTCTACATCGCTCCAAGTTGTGATGTATATGCAATTGAGGGTCGATGCTTAGAAATATAGAAATACATATATTCATAAATTATTCCAAGTCACAAAAAGATAAAGATTTTCACATTCCAACAAATTATCTGTAAGTTGTACACGTATATACTAATTCTGAGATTAAATGCTACACTAATAAAAACAAATTCATTTATAAGGCAGAAAATCTAATTTTACAGCTGTCCAGATTTGTTCCTATTTGTTTCACCAGCAATCCTATATTTCTTTTGTAAACTGTCAAACAACAAGCCACTTATCCTTTCCCTCATGCATAACTGCCTTGTTGGGGTGGCCCCATCCTACCTGAGGTCTTTTTGCACCTTTGTCTCCTCCCTACCTGCGAGGGCCTCTTTGCGATCTTCGACCCGTGGCCTTATGGTTGTCCCTCGCATGCGCTCTACTGGCCCACTCTAGGTGCTTTGCCCGTGTTGGCCCATCAGCGTGGAACTCTCTTCCCCAGTCTCTTTGCCTTGAGTTACTAGCCCTCTCACCTTTCCAGTTCCGTAGACGCCTTAAGACTTGCTTGTTTCCTGACTCAGGCACTGAAGCAGGCCGAGAGGGCTGCTGGTTTTAGAGCAGCGCTATATAAGTGTTCGATTACAATTACAATTACAATTGGCATGCTTTAGGATGGATGCGTCTGACCATATCATCTACCTCGATCTATGGTATCGTTATGCTCTAGCTAAATTTTGCACCTGGCATTTAGCGAAGGTGTACCAAGTCGCTACATGTTTTTGACACAAACATACAACTCTTAGTAGGCCTACATACTATACATAAGGGTTTGGCACACAGAAAATTTATATTAGCCCAGTAAAATGTAAGTCATACTCATAGAAATACATGCAATTCAGCAAATGACGCAACTATACAGGAATAGTATAGGCCTATTTATATAAATAAAAACACAAGATGGTTTTGATCTACTGGCTTCTCGACTCGATTATAATAATTATTTTTGATTGCAACTTCACTCAAAGTGACCTTTGATTGATGTCTTTGGCATTATGATATCGACACTATAGGAGTAAATGAATGAGTGTAGACTAGAAGATGGAATGAACTTATGAAAATTGCCTAAGTTTACTAGAATGAGACAGAGACAGTGTGTGCCATTGTGGAACTGAACTTGCTGAGAGAGAACCTGAAGACAAAACGTTGAAATGGTAACAATTGTTGGGAAAAGTGACAGATGGCAGGAATGCTTTCCACAACCTGAGATAGTCTCTTCAGTTCTGAACTACAGACATCAAGAACATTTTGTAGCCCAATCTGCACACTTTGGTACTTACCTATGACGATAAGGCAGGCGTTAACTTCCGCTAATGTTCCAGGTTCAGTGCACATATATCGCCCGGCGGTTTCCTTTGTAGCCGTTATGATCAAGTTGTATTTTCCAGGTTCATGATTGTCAAGTTGAAAGTATGGAAAGGTACTTGCATTTGGATTCCGGTAATACCCGTTCCAAAGTTCTTGTTTTTTTGAGTCTTTTCCAAAAAAGTCCCACTTCAACTTCCGATCACGATCTGATTTACATTTTATAGTAGTTTTCTCATTGAGTAGTACAACTGCGTTTTCTGGTTCTTCAATAAGAATTCCACGTGTTGCTGAAATAAAATGACCTTTCCGATTTATTATTGCTTACAAATCTGTAGTAACAATAATAAAATAAAGAACCAAGAATGTTCACAAGACTCGATTATATTCTGTCATACAGTAGGATCACAGACAAGAGTTGACATGTGGAGTGACTTGTATAATTGTAACTGTAATCTGAAATTTAAAAAGCGTCACATAAAAAACATCAGTGGCACTCCCGACCCGAACCAATCAAAGCAGTGTCAAATAATATAGACTTCAGGCGCTTGCGAAGCTGTGGAAAGGACAGACTCAGGAGCTCGAACAACAGCTCTCAAGAAAGGTGATTCCCGCCGGTCAGGTCAAAATAGGCAAAGATATTTAACTGACTTCTGTCAGATGACTTGTTTGGCTGTTATATGGACAAAGCACACCATGTCATTCACGTTTACTACAATAATTTTATCTCAGCTTTTTGAAAGTTGGGAGTGCAATAGCCTAGTGGTTCATATATTGGACTGTCAAGTGTAAAGTCGAGGGTTCAAAGTTCAGTCAGGGGAATATCAGGCAGGGAGCGAGACGGCCGGCCTTAAGTCCTTATATGCTGATGATAAAAATGAGGTCACCAACACCTCATACCCATGGCTGTATGAAAATGGACTAATCTTCTTCTCTATTTCAAAGAGTAACGCTTAGCATTAAGTAGAACACATAGATCCATTCACCTATATGAATTTCTATTAAATGTGAGTCCAGATTTTTTTAGATCTTTGAAACATTTGAAATACTATGCTTGTACGAAAGATATATGAATTGCAAATGATACATTTCCATTGTGTAAGCCATCACTCTGACTCCGTGCAACTGAAAAGTCTTCTGGATAATAAACTCAAATAATTAATCAAGAAAGTGTTTGCTCCCTCAATCACAATTCGCTGAGAACTTGTATTTTTTTACCTTGAATTGCAATAAATAAGCCCAAAATAGTAGAAGCCATTTTCTTTGTTGAAACACGAGTTTTCCCTGAGTTTTCTGCCAATAAAGAATGACAAGATACACTTTTAGTCGGTAAAAGCTAAGACATAATGCAAGTGATATGATGATAAGAAATTATTCCTGCATTTCGAAGTGCACCCAGATGGCGTTTACATATTAAAAGTTTTCAGTGATTAAAATAAGCCAACTTTGTCAGTAAGAGTTGCTTAGGCAGTAACAAACTGCCAATGCGACGCAAAACAACTTTGGCCTGCATTCATGAGCAGGCTATACCAAGCCATTTAGGTCCAATTTTAGATTCTAACTAGGATTTACATTTCCCTTGGGCTTTCGATTTTGAGACTCTAATAGGCCTATGCCTAAATGTTTCTTGTGGAACTAGGAAGGTGACAGACTGATTAGCTCATTTCGAATTTTAAAAGGAACACTATTCCAGGTTAAAGGGCAACAATGGCAAAACCTCTGTGCTGGGTAGTGGACGACCTAGGTCAAGGGACGACAAGTATACCATGCGCAGCCGATCGGAGGGACCTGCGACCAGGAATTGATGAGGCAGAGATACACGAGGATCTGAGATAGGATGGGGGCAGTTCCCAGTAGGCAAATTTGCATGACAATTAGAATCTTATACTCAATGCGTTTAGGTATACGTAGGCCCCCTATCCACTGCAGAATGTCTCCTATGTTGGTGGAGACATGGACAAATTTTGGGATGCCATGATCGGATGCATTTAAAATAGACTGCCATTTCAAGACAATAGAAAAACTCAATGCAGAGAACATAGTATTGTCAAAGTCGATTGTAGTGGAGACAAAGGCATGGATCAGCGCAGAGGCAATTTGGTGTGTGGTAGCCTGAGCGATCGTCGTACAGAGTGAATGTTTCGAAGCTGATAATAGCAAGATCGCCGGACACTGTTTACATGATTCAGAATCATTTGCTCTTGATCACGGATAAAGCGTAAATCTATCACAGAGGTGGAGAATGTAGAAAAGAACGACAGAGGCAAGAACATCAATTTTAGAGACCTGCATGGGCATGACAATCAAGCCAAATAGATTCAGTCATTGTCAGAATTCGACCAAAGACGGTTTGAAGACATTCAAGCAGCTAAAGTACCCGACGTATGCACAACATGATCAACCAGGGCAGCAGCTGTAGCAGCCGGGCAATGGACATAAGCCTGGACATCATCTGCACACTGATGCGAGGCAAACCCTTTTTCGTAGAGGGCACTAACCAGATGAGTGGTATAAAGAATATATGTATGCATGAGCACTTGTTATAGCGCCCCTTCAAGATTTCTACTCAGAGGCGCTCCCGACTACAGCGTGGACACTGAATCGGAGTTTCACGCCGAAGCGCATGAGCAATTGCGAGTGAAGGACTTGCACAGGGTCCCTACGTAGCGGCTTGAGGTGGATTCGAACCAGCAACCCTCCGGCTGCAAGGTACCGAACATACCCCTACACCACTGCGCACCACATGGATAGTGGACGACATAAATAAATATAATAATAAATACATCATAAATATAAAGAAGGTGGCTAAGACAGAACCTTGAGAAAGACCAGACAGGCAATTCGGAGCGGATAATTCGGAGCTAATTGAAGATCGTGTGAACCTACAGGACTCTTTCGGGCGAACAGACATTAATTTTATTTAGTATTTCTTTGGTGGCATCAAACAATCGTTTATTGTAATTCTTCCTTAAATAGAAGTTGGATTGATGAAAATAATTGCTGGTCTAATAGAAGTTGGATTGATGGAAAAAATGGCAAAATAGAAAATGAATTGATGAAAATAATTGTTACCTAAATAGAAGTTGGATTGATTCATACTTGTATTTTAAAAAACAGAATACATAAAAGAATTAAATATACATTCTACTTCAGACTGCAGATCAAACGCGGGTTATGGTCTGTAATACCTGTATAGATATTCGCTGACTGGTCACCGGCTTTGTCCATAAATGACTGTAGGCCTAATCAAGTTGCGTAAACCATTAATCATTTACATGCATTTGCATGTATAGGACGATAGAGAGAGTAGTCCACATTCAGCTCTACTCCTACATCTCTACAAACAACCTGTGTCCGCCTATTCAGTCGGGATTCAGGCAATTCCACTACACGGAAGCAGTCTTCCGGAAAGTCTAGAATGACCTTTTCCTTGCTGCTGACAAGGGATATGCGACTGCGTTAATATTCCTAGACTTCTCTGCTGCTTTTGACTGCGTATCCCACTTAAAGCCTTGCAACAGTCCTTTGGCATCTCTGGCACTATCCTCAATTGGTTTGTCACCTACCTATCATATCGCACTCAGTACGTTCGCATCAACTCCCTCATAATTATCATCCACAAGTTTCTGTCATAGCTGCCAATGTAGCAGTTTCCACAGAGACATAAATTGGATGAGACTCTTCATGGGTTCCATTTGATGTTCCCAACAGGCGTTGTATAAACAAATGCCTACTATATGCATGGTACTTGTTGTAGGTTCGAGATTAATACAATGCAATATGATACAACATGATAGAATTCAGTTTTATACAATACAACACAATTCAATACAATATGACAATTCAATTTTATACTATACAATACAATTCAATAGAGCATGATACAATAAAATTATGATACAATGCAATTCAATGCAATATGATGCAATTCAATATAAAACACTTTAATACAGTACAGTTCAGCGAATACAATACAATTCAATACAATATAATACAACTAAATTTATACAATGCAACAAACTAGGCCCTACAACGCCTAGCCTTACACCAAAAAATGGTATTACAAATTAAATCCAAGTTACTGATGTAATATATAAAACATAGATCTCAGCCTATGATTAAAGTAAAATATAGAATTGTATTGGATCAGATGCGTGGCCCGTGCTATAATTATTTAGTACATTTACAAAAGGTACCTTATAACGCAGGCGCAATCTCGCAAATGACAACAAATTACGTTAGTAACATCATTAAATAAGGCTCACTACGCCATCTATCGCAATCTGAGCCTGAATAAAAGGTGCCATCTCGCAAATAACGACACATTGTGTTACTAACATTATTAAACAAGGCCTTCTCCTCCACCAAACAAGATCCGTGCTCTATTTAGTCCAATGCGGCACAAAACTCAGGCGCCATCTCGCAAATAACAACACATTACGTTACTAGCATTACTGAACAATGCTCGTTGCGTCATCTCTCGGAATCCCAGCCCGAAGACCAAGCCACCCTCACCGCCCTCTCTCTCTCTCTCTCTCCCTCTCCCTCTCGCTCTCACTTTCCGTCTCAGTATCCGTCTCCCTCTCCCTCTCCCCTCTCCCTCTCCCTCTCCTTCTCCCTCCCCTCTCCCTCCCCTCTCCCTCTCCCTCTCCCTCCTCTCCTCTCCCTCCTCCTCTCCCTCCCTCTCCTCTCCCTCTCCCTCTCCTCTCCCTCTCGCTCTCCCCTCCTCTCTCTCTCCCTCTACCAAACGACCCGATCGACAGTCTCCCTGTCGAGGATCTACCGCGGTCGGTCGTCGTCGGTGTCCATCGATTTTCACAGCCTTCGGTCGGATCCTTAATCTTCGTCGGCGACATTTGCGCCGTTCGTCGGCGACGAATCGATGTCGAGACCGGAAAACGACACATCGCTTTTGACGGGCGTTTTAGGGGCCAAGTCGCCCGATCGACCGGTGTGACGCCAAATCAGGACCAGGCGAAAACAGTTCCGCCAGAATATTTAGTGGGATTTTTCACGGTCACATAGTTGTATCTATGGAGTGCGATATAGCCTAGTCTAGTTGTAGTATATTCGGGTTTTCTTTTCAATTATATCATGTTGTCAAAACGCAACAAGTTACATACTGGGAGGAGTGTTAGCGTGAGTGAAATAATTATGGTTTGAGAATTTCTGGACGGTAAAAAATGTATCAGTAGAAGCACACTGTGCACACAATATGCTATTGTTAGTAGCTCTATGGTTGCACTCTACAGCAGCGCTGTCCAACATGCGGCCAGCTCGCAAAAGTTTAGCAATTTGTGTAAAAATAAAGTAAAAGACAAAGTCGCTGGCCTACTTGCATAGCTATACGTTCGCTACTTGGCTTATCATTTGACAATGTGAACACAAAATTGAGATCCCACGACGCATTAAACTTGTTTAAAGTTTTAAAACGTACGGTTCTGAACGTGAGCGGAAATCAACAATATCAAATATACTGTAACTATAGCATTTTACAGCAATGATGGCAGTGGCGTAGCAAGGTTTAAGGAGCCCTTGTGCAGAGCTTCGGTGGTGGGCCCCTCCCTTAAACCCCTCCTTCGAATAAAAAACGCTTTGCAAAAAGCGCTGTTGCATACAGCATAAATAAGGTCAGATAATAAAATTGTATAAGTCACAACTCACAAGTGTCAAGTCTACAGTAGCCAAAGAAGAAGAATCCTAAAAGTTCAAACGTTCGTTTGCGGGCTTTCTCTTGGGCAAAAATATCCACCACTTTTGATGGAAGTGTCAAGCTTTTTGGCATTTCTATCGACAACAATGCCAGGTAGCTCAGCCGCTCTTCTGACATGGTACTTCGTATAGATAGTTTTTGATGAGCTTCAGTTTTGAAAATGAACTTTCACATGATTGTCACAACAGTCACAGGCAACATGAGGGCAATGCAGACATCACTGAATGTAGACGGCAAAACATAGGGTAAGTCTATGAGTACAATTGCGCAATTTCGAAGATGGTTGACCTCGTTGACAATTATTTCGAACGAAAGCTTGAGCGAAATGACAACAACTGAGCTGGTAAAGCAAGCGAAATGTCGGTATCATACTAATTAGCTAACAATTCGGCCGCTGCATAGGCCTACAGTTCGTCGTCAGAGGCATCTAACAGTGTTGAAGGCAACAGAGCGCTGAACGGAACTTGCAGCCGACGAACAAGCCTGAGAAATCGCTGTATAATTTGTCCACTATTGAGTGCATACGCTGCACATGTAGATTTAAATAAATAGAGAAATAAATAGTAGAGCTTCGAGTGCCGTAAATCGTAGGCAGTCGATGACTCGAAGCCACGATTCAGAAGCACTTGCCCGTTTTGAACAGGCGTCACGCCTTTTAAGGTTTCCGTGCACGGACTGTTCTATAGCCCGAGGTTTTTAGATCTCTGAAATAAGGCACCTTCGGGATGGGTAACGCAATCCGTACGCTCTCTTGCACAGAGGATCGTGAGACGTAGCCTACGCTCTTACCGATGTAGCTAGCTGGGCTTGGTTAAGTTGATTTGATTACATTCTGAAAGGAAAGCCTCTCTGACGGTCTGACCACGGGGGCCCTTGTGCTTTGCACAACCTGCACAACCCGTTGCTACGCCACTTTATCATTCAAGTAGCTGACATAAATAAGTAGGTCTACACTTAAATTACATTTTGGGCCAGTAGGTTGCAGTACCGAGCCAGCCTGATACTGTGCAAATAAAATAATTAGTGTTAATTGACTTACTAATATTAACTTGTTATTTAGCTCAATTAATAGATGTAAACAGAAGTGCAGGCACTGCAGGCATGGAAAGATTAGGCTCTATAAACTAATAAGTAAACTGAAATAAACTAATATATTTTACTTAGATGGTATCAGGCAGAATGTATATGAAAATAATCACT
>JACEVL010002992.1:0-16122 GCA_020284085.1 Aporrectodea caliginosa
TAAAATAAAATAATTCAGTACTTTTATTAGGCAGAAACAAATGAGACGTCACAATTGATTCGAAGCTTATAATTATGGCAAACTTATAGTATCGTGGGCTGAAGGATTATATAATATCTTTGGGAAAGTTGCGCGAACGCCGGACGGTACCGGTTTTTCTATTGACAACGATAACCTAGCCCTGACCCTAACCAACCCTCACGACGCCAGTAAACTTACGCATTATATCTGTCAACCCCATTACTATAAGCTTGCCATAATTATAACTAGGTCAGTCCGTCCTTGACGTATTGACATCGGGTGCGGCACGAATCCCGATACCCGCAATCCTTGAAACGAATTTCGGCCGGATCTTCGAAATCTAGTTTCTAAATGCTGACCCGAATTCCAGAAAATTAAGAAAATATGTTTGTGTGTATGAATGTGGATTTTCTTAAACATGTAGTTTAGCATCGTGAAATATTTACCCTTTGTAGCATTATTACGCTTCATCAATGCAACTTCTACTTTTGCGAGAAGTCCTTTTTATCAATCCAGCTTCAATTTAGGCAAGATTCTTTGCATTACGGTAACAATTATTTCCATCAATCCAGCTTCCATTTATGCCAACACGTATTTTCATCAATCCAGCTTCCATTCTGAATCGACAATAGGCTATAAAATAATCAAGCAACATAAACTACCTTTTTACCAAACTAATTTAGTAATGTAAAGTACAGTTTTACCCAATAACATATTGAATTAAAATTACAAATAAAAATGTGAATAGACAGTATATCGATAAACATGAAGGCAACGTTAGGTCTATGTCATTTATTAAAGTTTATAATATAAATATGAGTAGATTTCTGGAGTCCGGCTGCTTTCTAGAAAACTGTTTTTGGGAATCATGTTTTTTCGTATTTTCAGTGTAACCGGGATTCTGGTTTTGGGGATTCGAGTTGACCCCAGTCCATCGACGTTTGGTGTTGTTCTAACGACGGAGTTGCATGTGTCGGCTGTGAATCCTTGCTCACACGTCGACCTATTATTACTAAGCAGATGAAAATAAACTAGCCAGGATTGCCTCAGTAACGGAAATAATTTTCTATGCTAAACTACACTTTTACCTAAAAATATCTGTCTTATATTTGAAACTCATAACAGTCTGAGTTCTTGTAGGCATAATGATAAGTACTATCATTTAATAGTTTGGAGATTTCCAATCATTGAATAGCGTTCTTGCCAAATTCGCAGTCTATTCTGTACGTTCTTAGAGACAGAAAAGCAGTAGTTTCTAGGAAATAAGAATTTGCCAGTTGTGCAAAATGCATGACAACCTAGATCAGAACTCATTCACGTTTTGCCAAAACTGTAATTTAGTTTGAAGAATTGTCATTACATAATATGAGGCAAAATGTTGTGAAATGATCATTTTATTTTAATACTAAATGTATTGTTGTAACTAATATTGAATTCTTAATTTTTTTTAATATTAGCTACCTCCTGCTTGGGATATTCTAGAGAGATGCACACATGCAAGAAAATTGATTCGTCTTGTGCAGCTGCTATTAACAGTGAACTGTTCAACAATCTACTTCACTAGAGTAAACACTATCTAGAAAATCATATCCTAGAAACGATTTTCATTTCTGGGATAACAATTATATGAACGAAAATCCAGACGCTTTATATTGAGCACAACCTGTAAGGCGTTTACTAATAATACGGGAGAAAAAGTTTACTGCATCAAGAACATGGGGCGCCCATTTCCTTCACTTAAGGCGAGAAAGAGCGAATCACATCGTCCTAGACACAGAGCCAGCGTATTGGGCCATGGATTAGTGTTTTGATACAGCATAAAAGTGTCAGAATAATAACCTACATCACCATATTGCTGAGTCAATCTGTGTGCCATGAATGAAGACCAAGGTTTATATCAGTCAGGACTGACAGAGGAATGTAAAGGAGACCAGATAAAAGAACATTTTGCAACGTACACAGTTGAAAAACCATGCAAATGTGATATTTGTGGAAAGGAATTTGCTATAAAAAATCAACTAATATACCACATGAGGGTACACATTGTAGAAAAACCATACAAGTGTGAATTGTGTGGAAAAGGATTCAATTGTAATGCTCAGCTTAAATATCACATGATGACCCATACTGGAGAAAGACCCTACAAGTGTGAATTGTGTGGAAAAGGATTCATTTGTAATGCTCCACTTAAATACCACATGAGGATGCACACTGGAGAAAAACCATACAAGTGTGAATTGTGTGGAAAAGGATTCATTATTAATGCTCAACTTAAATACCACATGAGGATCCACGCTGTAGAAAATCCATACAAGTGTGAATTATGTCAGAAAAGTTTTACATGTAGTTATCACCTGCAAAGGCATTCAAGAACACATTCAGGAGAAAAAACAGACAAGTGTCACCTATGCCAAAAATCATTTGCATGCATTAGGAATTTGAATCAACATATGGAAATCCATATTCTACACAAATGTGAGCTATGCCAGAAATTATTTGCACTTACTAGTGCTTTGACTAAAGACAGTTTGGGAGCTCACACTGGAGAGAAATCATATAAATGTGATTTATGTTCCAATGCTAATGCATTTCAGAATGACATACACAGAGATTTATTAACCAATAATGGAGATACTCTGCACAATAACAAGCTACGTGACATAAGGTTTGAACATTCCTACGCTAGTGTTCTGGATGGGAGAAGTCACACCAAGAACAGGACTTACGCAAGTGAATTTTGTCATGCAGAAGTTGGAATTGTTGGTAATCATTTTAGCCATGAGACAGCCTACACAGGAGATGAGCAAGATGTGGAAGTTGTAGAACATCACCAATCATTTTTTTCTGATATTGATCCTTTCCTGGTGAAACCATTTGGATGTGCAATCTGTGACGAAATGTTTGAAATAGAAAAAGAATTTATAGACCACTGTTTTCAGTTTTGCTTTTTTCCGGTGAAAAATGACTTTGTAGCATTATTTGAAGATGGGTAACAAATTACATTACTTCATGAATTAAAATAGTTTCAAAATAAAACCTTTCTTATGAAACCTACCATCTATAGCAAGATTGGAGAAGTGGAGAACCTGCTGCAATACTGTTCTTTACATGAGTTTGCTGTATAATATTATCGTCTATATTTTTTGCTGTATAGAGGGCCTGTTATGAAGTTATGAAACGTTTACAAGTGTTAAAGGTTAACGTTGATTTTAAAGGGAGTAAATCGGATGTTGAATAATTAAATGTTTCTGTTTGAATCCTGTCATTTTAGTTATGTTGAATTAAAGGTTTTCTACCTTTACACAGCTAATAAATTCAAGGAATAAGTATCCTCATTATTGGACCCTTGTGCTTTTATATAAAGGTAAACATGTAATCCATAAGACAACATGGTGCGGCGCCGGGCTACCTTGGAGATTGTTCTGTGAGTGTGTCGTCGACCAGAGTCGAACCTTCTTTGAGATTTGAGGTGAAGGACGATCTGCAGGTGCTGAAATCAAGAACAGACTTTGTTGATCGTTACGAGCTGCACCTACGATGGAGTCATTCAAGTCCAGGCTAAAGACTTCTTACTTTGAAAAAGCATATCTCTAATTCAGTGTTGAACTTGTTAAAGCGCCCTTGTAACAGCATGTGCCGTGTTACGGCGCTGTAGAAATTGTCGTAGTCATTCATTCAATCATTCAACTATTATTATGAGCTGAGGTAAAGGAGGTCGACGTTAATGGTCAACAGTTGAAACTACTGGTTAAAGTTAGGACATGAAATCAAATCTTTCTGAAGCCTCTTCTGAAGCCTGAGTATATTATCAGAAACATTAGAGTTAATCACATAAGTAAGTCTGGCCAACAGTCACGTTGAGTATCAGGGAAGAGAAGATGTTTTATCTGTACAATTATCTTATGCTTGCCTTTCACAGATTACGCTTTATATAATTATCAAGATTGAGAGATATTTCAATGTAACATACAATACAGGACAACAGGATTTTATAGTGTTCTCCTTTAAACGCTCAGAAGTGCACACATGACCATATTGTAAAACATAGGCCTACAGGGCGCTGAGCAGATAACGCTTCAATAGAGACAAGAACCCATACTCTTCATGACACTGTTCAAGCGCTTTACATGGCACACAATGCATTGTAAACATTTTTACAACTGGAACTCGAACAAGGCAACTCTGAGCATCTATGTCATCTGTCAAGTGTCTAATGGAAACAGCTGCCCAGATACAAAGTAGCCTATAAAGAAGACACAATCTTTGAAAGACTTATAAGTTGCTTACTTAGTAAAAGAAGAATTGAAACAGAGTAGAATGTTACATGACGTACACTGAAAGCATCTGAATAGCTTAATGCAAAGTCAAGCTGAACATCATAATAAAATATAGAAATTTTTATCAGTCAGGAATATGCGTGAAAAATGGCAAAAAGCAAGCACCCCCATAGTTTTTTGTCTTGTAGCATATTCATTTATCTTCCTGGAATAAATAATAACACGCGTAATCTGCGTGAAAATGGCTGAATGCAGCACCACAACGTAAACCGATATAATTATATTATATTATACCCAATAATTATATCCGAGGTACCAGAGGGGTGGATACCCCACCCTAGATTTTCGACAATATCTTATCCGTCATTTAATATTAAGAGACACATATTATACCATTCTATAGAGGGAATGTGGGGCTATATTTCTATGGTCACTGAGTTGGCCTGAGACAACCGGAAGTGCTCAAAATAAATTAAAATGTATGAAAATAGGTTACACTTTCAGACATTTTTCATGTTTTGTTTATTATAACGTATTCATAATTTATTTCTGAAGAGAAATGAATTATGCCGTTGCATAGAGGACATGTAGTGCTATTTTTTATACTGATTAATTTGTTTTTTGATGACCGGAAGTGTTCAAAATGAATAATAATAGGCTACGCGTAATCTGTGTGAAAATGGTTGAATACAGCATCACAACGTAAACAGATATAATATATGTATGGACTATGGATATATATATATATATATATATGGATATATATGTATGGATATAAATATATTTATACGTATATAAACATGTATGTGTGCATCTTGGATACATAGATCAGTTTCAAAATACACATAATCTTATATTTGTTTATCCAAAAAGTACAAAATGTAGGCCTACGCAATAATATAAAATATCGCTAATTATCGGTTACTTTGTTAAAAATGATGTAATTTCGAGGTGCATTCACATAATGTACAACTAAATACACCATTCTGTACAGAATAATGCTGAACCAATATTACAAGAAATGATATGTGAAACCAAACCCGAAATCCAGGGGGTGGTATTGTGGTAATCACCACCTCTTTGGTAGCCAACGTCACAAAAAGCTTGGTAACCCGAGGGTTAACGCTAAATTAGACTAGCCTACTGCAATAATCTCCTAAACATCGATATGACCCAAATAAACCAACTCCAAGCTATTCAGAATGCCCTCGCATGTCACCAAACCTCCAAACACCATCGCATCACTCCTGTCCTCAAATCACTCCACTGGCTCAAAATTCCAAAACGAATAGCCTAGAATATAAAGTCTCATCACTAACCCACAGCACACTTCAAACCTCCCAGCCCTCCTATCTCCGTCAGTTGTTCACGATACAGCCACTTCGTCCAACCCGCTCCTCCTCCTCCCTAACACTGCTCCGTCCTTCCGTCACCTCATCACAAAAATTTGCAAATCGCTCCATAGCAACCGCTGTTGCACCTCTTTGGAACAAACTTCCGCCAGCACTACGACAAATATCTGACCCATCCAGTATGGGAATTGTCCAAAAATAACTGGGGGGTGTTAGACGTTGATTTATGCGCAGTTTGGGTGTGAGATGTATAGGGGGCCTACTTTACTATGGGATCCTAAGAAGAACTGGGGGTTGAACCCCAACCCCCGACAATTCTCACCCTGGACCCATCCTACGAAGTCACCAAAACTCCAGCTCTCGCTATCTCTCCACAGGTCTTTCACTCGAAACTGAAAACATGGCTTTTTGACAAAATAATCCTATCCTGAATCCAACACTTCTCCCTGCCTACCTCGTCGTCTCAACACCAAACACCATCCACATTAGCCGCCTGCCTGTCTGACTCACTGGATTTCGACCCTCTGCCTATCGATTTTGCTTTGATTGAGCGCCTGTGAATAAGCTGGTTCCAGCGACTTCGCTTTTGTGGGCGCTATAGATGTTTTGAGTACGATTACGATTTATTATAATTTATTATTCTACTCACTAGATGGTAGGGTATACTTTATTAATCCAACTGCTATTTCTTCAGAACACGTTTCTCGAATCGCTCGCCATTTTGTAGGGATGGAAGTTAAGACATTATTTTCGTTTGATATAAAATTTGTAATGCAAAAATTGTCAGAATTTGCCACTTGGTCGGTGTAATTGTTACCGTTGCTAATTTGATTGTTTGAGCTTAATGTTTAAGTTAAGTCTGAGGTAGGTGAACACAGTAGAACGTCCTTCAAACAATGAATTCACTGGGTGTCGGAGTGCGACCACTCTCCGTTTTTCTGAAATCCCAAGCTCTTGCCAGAAAAGTCACAAGATTGGCCAAGAGTGTTCTAAAAAATCCAAAGTTACTGAGAATGAAATAGGTTTGCTGAAATAAGAAATGCGTTGGTAGACATGGTGATGCACTGGGTTGGTCCTAATGTCATCAAATTTTACCCGGTGATACCTGGCACCGAAAGTAATAAAACGCGCCTATTCCCGAATTGCGGAAACGATTAGAAACTTTTCTACAATTTTTTAAAGTTTCCATCAAACTCATGGCAACACCGTTGTTTACCTGTGCCGGATGTCGCCTAAGGACGCGTTAAGGATGCAAAAATTAATGTCTCAGCCAAATTTTTATATATTCTGCTCAAATATTCACAGCTATTCCTAATTTTGCATGTAGTTTATGTACAAAAATTATCAGAAGAATCTGTGGTCGCAAATTGTAATTTTTCTGGTTGATTTGATGTAGAATAACGGATAATTTAAAAATTCAAGATATTTAGTCTTTGTAATTACATAAAATGCTGAAGAAAATAATGATCAGTGTGTTGAAAACTTTGATATTATGACCAATCTGAAAATGGTAAGAAAAAACATTTGCATGTCTGATAATCATACTTTGCAGCCCTGGCGTGGCTGATATTAATTTTTGAAGTTCATAAGCAAAAAACGGATCGCAACAAATGACATGATCCACCAAGTTTGGACTGTCATATCTAGGCCAGGAAATGAGCCAGAGGACTGACATTTCTTTCATGTGATCAGTTTGTTGTGCTCTTTCCAAATATGCAAGAATCTGGGTGGTGTTACTTGTCGTTTTTAATCTATAAATTTGTTAATATTGCACAGAAGCCAATTTAGACATTTTTTTATTTGCGTATGTATATATTTATATCTTTCTTTCATATGACTCATTGTGGTAGATATCTACCAAATAACTTCAAGAACTGAGGAAGATGTAGAGATTGAAATCTGAGTAAACTGACTCATTACAGAGATTTTTTCACAATATAATGCTATGGAAATGACCCCATTATAAACTCGCGAATGCAGGAAACACTGCCACGTCTGAAATAAAGGTATAAAATGAACAAGAAGAGACACCATCACCATTTTTGGTGACCTTACAGTCACTGAGCTGCTCTTTCCAATGGTGCAACGTGCATTGCTCCATGACCTATCCCACATTATGATCTTTGGCTTTGAAAATGGTCTTCGGAATACAATTTTCCATTTTTGGAAGGCCATATGGTAGCAGACATGCATCATAAATACAAAATGTCTGCATATTTCTGTAGAGAAAGTATATTAGTATTATGAGTTTTTAAAACATTCTGTAATACAAGATCAATTTGGCCATGGCAGGGCTGCAAAGTGTGATCGTCAGATCATGCACGAGTTTATTTGCCATTTTCAGATGGGTCATAATCTAACAGTTTTCAACACTGATCATTCTTTTCTTCAGCATTTCATCTAAACAACAAAGACTAGATATCCTGAAAATTTCATTGTATTATCTGCAATATTAATGAAGTTATGAGCTTCTGAAAGTCACTACAAATTTAGACGTGCGTTCCAAAACGGCAAAACGAGGTCACCCATACCTCTTTGAAACTCAATATCTTCAAAACTATTTAAGATATTGATCTAAACCTTTGGCTAATTTCCTCTAATACCATAATAAACATTCTGTAAAAATTTTCATTGAAATCCGAGATGGTCGACCTGGAGCGACTTGTTGAATTGAGGTGGAATGACCCCATTGATGAAACAGTAAGGCAACGGTTTGAAATGTACTGGCTACAAGGAGGCCCAGAAGGGATCATGGATCCCGCTAAATAGGGACACCTAAACACGTAAAAAATACAGATAGGGAAAGAAAGACAGTCAATGATACTTAGAGTGGAGTATGCCTTGTGCTCCAAAAACAAACAGCAAACAAAACCAAATAAAATAAAACAGATCCATCAAAAATCACATTAACAAAAGAATATAAAG
Organism: Aporrectodea caliginosa; assembly: GCA_020284085.1. Classification (NCBI taxonomy): domain Eukaryota; kingdom Metazoa; phylum Annelida; class Clitellata; order Crassiclitellata; family Lumbricidae; genus Aporrectodea; species Aporrectodea caliginosa. The sequence goes on from JACEVL010002992.1 coordinate 8,576, forward strand.
TCTTAACTAAAATTTCATTACAGACAAAATCATTTAATTTACCACAATTTTAGCTAAAATAGCATTACAGACAAAATCAACTAATTTAATCAATCAGTAATTTCAATCAGTCATTTATTTATGTAACCAATAATAAGAAGATAACAACAACAATGAAACAATAAGGCAATGATTTTACATGTAGGCCTACTGGTTACATGGGGTCCAGAAGGGATCATGGATCCCGCTAAATTACAGCCAGTCGATACTTAGATTGGAATAAGTCTGAATCAAACAAAAACATAAGAAGAGTCCATTAACCCTTTAACGACGAGTGTGTACTAAAATGTATGGGAAGCCATAAGCGGCTCGTCGTAAAAAGGGTTAAACAACATTAATAAAAGAATATACAATCTTAACTAAAGTAGCAGTACAGACAAGTATAACTAAGTTAAGTCAATTAATTCATTAACTAACAGGGAGTGTAGCTTTTTTTTAATATCAAGAGATTAGGTGAAGAACGAATAGAGGGGTATTATTCCACACCAAGGTACCAGTAAATTTGATAGAGAATAAACGAGTATTAGTGTGAGCATAGTCACGACGATAGGAATTCGAACCTCTCGTGTTGTAAGAATGGATGCTGGAAGTACGACAAAAGAAGCCTTTGAATACCAGTGGTAACAAGTCATGATCATAGCGATACATAAATTCCCCGATTTGAGCGATCCTTATCTGTTCAACCCTTAATAATCCAAACTCAGAAAATAGTTGCTTAGTGTGAGAACCATAATTATGGAACACCAGCTAAGAAAGCAGTCAGGCTATTAATCGATCACTTATAACCTTGAAAGGTATCACGAAATAGAGTATACATCCTAAGACTATCCGGGGGATGTATGAATTTATGCCTCCGGAATGGCCCGGATGGAATAAACCGGTTTAGAGCAGTGGTCTCCAAAGTACGGCCCGCGGGCCACAACCGGTCCGCTGAGGCTTTTAATCTGGCCCGTCGAACTCTCCTTGAAGAAACAAACTAAATTGGGAAAATTTAAAACTTGAACGCTGCTGTATACTCTGACATGCATATTGCCAAAATCCATGTCGCTGTTTGCAGGACTGACGAGAAACCATGCATTGAAATTCTGCACTGCATCAGACCTCAGAAATAAATAGTCTGTTTAAACTTTAAAGTTATTCATTCACGGTTTTTTCTTCGGAGTTTTGGCCCTTGGAGCTTTAGAAAGTCAGCAATGTGGCCCCCCGCTGGAAAACTTTGGAGACCTCTGGTTTAGAGTATCGGGGGGTTAAACCGTTCTAGCCCCATCCAGGCAAATCACCAAAAACGAAGTAAATTGATTTCAGGTCGACTTACAAACTAAAGATACGCAATTTAAAAATGTTATGTGTACAATAAATCCAAACAGTATGACTGAATACACTTAGAAACTGCCAAAAAATATTTATCGTCATCAACTGGCCACTCTTATGTATAGGCATCAGATGGGTCTTCTTCCTCCCATATTTAAAAATTTTTCACAACTAATTCTGACCTCCACCAATATAATACACGTAAGAAGCACGATTACCGATCTGCGTTATCTAGAATTGGGGCTCGCTCTTCCTCGGTTCGTATCACGGGTCCCAAACTATGGAATTCTATTGATCCTTCTGTACGATCTGCCCTTTCTCTTTCATCCTTTAAATATACTTTTAAATCCTTATTGGTCTCCCAGTACTTCTAAATTATCCTACTTTGCTCGAAATTAATATTGTTGACTTCCAGTGATCCTTTCCTGATGTAGCCTTTCTGTTTTTGCTTCTAGTACCACCCTACCCATCTAGTTTTCCTACCTATGGGGATGACTCGATAAGCACTTTGTGCTTCTTCTCCTCATCAGTTGTTATTCTAGTGCTTATGAACCGATGTATCTTATTATTGCACTGTTTATAACATTAACTTGTCTAGTTAACATTTCTGAACATTGTTTTAATGTATATTATGTTTGTTTTTTTTTTTTTTTTCTATTGAGTTCTTGCTGTTCGCTTATTCAAATAAATAAAAAAAAAAAAAAAAAAAAAAAATGCAAATTAAACCGAATACTCCATTTCACTAAGTATGGGGATACTCTAAATATTTCGTAACACCGGCCAAGTATTTTTTAGCGTATTTTTTAGCGTATTTTTTAGCGTATTTTTTAGCGTATTTTATCATTTCTCTTATATTGTATTGTATTGTATTTAGAAATTTATAAAGCGCTTCTCACAGTAATACCCAATCAGAAGCGCTCCCAGTGCGAAGAACTCTGCGAAAAAAGAAACGTCTTAAGACAACGAGAAGAGGCCGATATACCCCCAGTTAGGATCACAGATCGAATCGTAGAGGGGAGGTCATTCCAGAGCATAGGACCAGCAGATGCATAAGCGCGATGCTGGGCAGTAGCAGTCCGCGACCGAGGTACGAGAAGGCCATGCCGGTCTAAGGAGCGGAGTGAGCGACCAGAAGCAGCCGAAATGGGTCGGCGAATTGAATCACAAAGATAGCGAGGGGCCAGACCTAAGAGCACTCTGGATGTAAGAAATAGAATTTTGAACCGAATTCGGGCGATGAGGGAAGCCAATGTAAATGCTCAGTCATGAAGGTCGAAATGTGAGAGAAGCGAGGAAGACGGGCTATCAAGCGGGCAGCTGCATTAAGCACTGATTGCAGTGGAGACAACCGACATTTCGGAAGACCAGCAAGTAGAGAATTGCAGTAGTCAATTCGTGTGCAAACGAATGCATGAACCATAGTAGTGAAAATAGAGGAGGAAACAGATCGCCTAATCGCTCGAAGACGTCTCAGATGATAGAAGCTAGAACGAGAAAGGTTAGATATGTGGGCAGCAAATGAAAGAGTACTATCCAGAGTAACACCCAGGTCGCGAACAACATTAGAGAAGGTAAACAAGGGGAACCGCTGAGCAAGAATGGTAAAGTCTAATTTAAGGAGCTGTTGGCGTGTGCCGAACCAGATCAACTGAGTCTTAGCAGAATTGAGAGAAAGGCGGTTGGATGACATCCAGCAATGAAGGTCAGAGGAGAGAGACTCAATGAATTGAGAAAGAACAAGTTGATTGACAGGAGGACCATGAACAAAGGCTTGAACATCGTCAGCAAAGAGATGACCAGAGGCAGGGTGTTTAGCAAAAAGAAGAGGAATATCAGCAGTAAACAAAATATATAGTAGTGGGCCCAGCACAGAGCCTGTGGCACCCCAAATTGAACAGGTACCCATATGGTGCGAGTGTCACCAAGAATGACCATTTGAGAGCGACCAGTGAGGTAAGAACGAAACCAGTGTAAAGGAGATCCACTGAGACCAAAGGAGATTTCAAGACGCCGTAAGAGGATCTCATGATCAACCATGTCAAATGCTGAGGAAGCATCAAAGAGAGCCAAGAGAGTGACATGAGATTTATCAATGGCTGTGTAAATGGAAGCTGGATTTATTAAAATTATTGTTTGCCGAAATGGAAGTTGGATTGACGAAACAACTTATTTGTTAAAATAGAAGCTGGATTGATGAAAAACCATGTAGTTTAGCATCGTAAATGACTCGTCATTGCCTGAGTTATTGGTCGAATACACATTGGATTGACGAAAAGAGTTCTTGGTAAATAGAAGTGGGATTGATGAAATTAATTTTAGTTAAAACAAAAGTGAGATTGATTAAATTAAATCTTGCTTAAATAGAAGCTAGATTCATTACAGTTATCATGAAAATCATGCTAAAATACAACTCTAACTCCACTATCAATAAAATATGTTTACCCATTGATGGTTATAAGTGAGACAAGGCAACCGTTTTGGAAAACAAATTATGAGTTCAAATGGTAAAAATATATCTTAGCATATTTAGTTATTTGACCATTATTAGTTTTCTTCAATCCGACTTCTACTTTAGCAAGAATCCTTTTCATCGATCCAGCTTCTATTTAGGCAAGAATTCGTTTCACCAATCCTGCATAAATTTAAGCAGGAATTATTTCATCAATACAACTTCCATTTAATTAAGAATTATTTTTCATCAATCCAGCTTGTGTTTAAACAATATTCTTTTCAACAATCCCACTTGTATTTAAGGAAAAATTATTTTCATCAATCCGACTTCTATTCAGCAAGGATTCTTTTCGTCAATCTAATTTGTATTTGACCAGTTGACGCTGAAACCCATGCAATAGTGAATAATTTAATGTGCTAAAATACATTTTTATCATTAAAATACTGAAACTATGCCTGCTATTAATACATGGACCAACTATTCATTGAACTGAGGATGGAAATCATTCTGACCTTAATGTGACATCAATTATCCTATGTACAGTTATGAACAATAATGAAATGATTTTATGTCTTAAGACAAACTATTATTGATGTGTTGCTTTTCTTCAGTTTAATAGGTGTTGGAAGTGAGTTTTAACACATACTTGCATGAAGACAAACAACATTATGCTAGAACTTCTCAATGCAGTTATTTGAAAAGGCCTATGTCTCATTGATCTTCATCGAAATCATTGGAGTGGATACATTTATGTACTGCCATTCTTTTTGTTAATTATTTCTTCATCAATTAACATTGCTGTTTAATAATAACACAAACGTGTGCTATTCTACAGAAATTGGATTGCTCCAGTTTTTCATCAAAAAAGATTGTTTTCTGTGTGACTAACTTTGACTTCATTCCAAAAGACGCATTAAACATCTAAAAAGTTGCACTTGGTTAAACCAAAGCAGAAAGTATCTACACATGCGTTTGCTTTCAAATGGATTCTAATCATGCTGAACAAAAGCCATAGAAATCCAAATTATGTGAACAATTATTTGCACATTCTGGTGATGTGCAACAGCACATAACTGAATTTGGCAGAAACAGAGAAGAAGCTATTACTTCAGAAATCGTATGCTCAAGGTGACAACTTCCATGAAAAAACATACCAGAGAGCAGCCATGCAAATCCCAATTATGTGGGAAATCATTTACTGAAGTACGTTGTTCGATAGTGCATATTGAAACCCACGGGAGTGAAAAACCATACAGATGCCAGCTATGTCTGAAATCATTTACTCAACGTGGTCATCTGAAAACACACATGAGAACCTGTACTGTAGAGAAACCACATCAATGTCAGAAATCATTTGTCCAAGGCAGTCATGTAAAAATGCCCATGAAAACCCATACTGACGAAAAACCATACAAGTGCCATATATGTCAGAAATCATTTACTCACAGTGGTGCTTTGAAAACACACATGAGAACCCATACTCAAGAAAAACCATATGAATGTCAGTTATGTCAGAGATCATTTACTCAACATATTAATCTGAAAACACACATGAGGACTCATAGTGGTGAAAAACCATACAAGTGCCAGTTATGTCAGAAATCATTTACTCAAGGTAGCAATCTGAAAAAACACATGAGAACTCATACTGGACAGAAACCGTACAAATGTCAGATATGCAAGAAAGCATTTGCTGAATGCAGTAGTGTGAAGAAACACATGAGAACCCATACTGAAAAACCATACAAATGTCAGCTATGTCAGCAATCATTTAGTGTAGGTAGTAATCTGAAAAAACACATGAGAACTCATAGTGGAGAAAAACCACACAAGTGCCTGTTATGTCATAAATCATTTACAGTAGTAAGTTCTCTAAAGAGTCATATGAGAACTCATACAGGAGAAAAACCATTCAGATGTCAGTTATGTCAGAAAGCATTTACTGCAGCTAGTAATCTGAAATCGCACATGAACACTCATAGTGGAGAAAAACCATACAAATGTCAGTTATGTCAGAAATCATTTACAGTTGTCTGTAATCTAAAGAGGCATATGAGATGCCATAGAGGAGAAAAACCGTTTATATGTGAGGTTTGTAATAAAGGATTCACACAACTTGGAAATCTAAAAATGCACAGAAGATCTCATGCGAATGAGAAGCTGCACACGCCCAGTAAACCTTATTACAGGGGAAGTTCTTCAAGCAAGCAGTTTAAAATCCATGCAGGAATACAGACACAGGATCTAAAAATGGAAAGTGAAACAATAACTGTTCGATTCAGAACACTAAGAAGTGCAGGTGTTGTTGGTAAACCAAGTGAACGTTTGTCGAGAAACAAGCATCCTGATTCTAATGAACAGAGAAGTCCTTTTCTGAAAGTTAGTCTTGGAGAATGTCTTGGTATGAATAAAGTCAAATCACCCGAGGATGAAAAATCGTTTCTGGACAAATCTTTTGGATGTGGGATATGTGGTGAAATGTTTGAAACTGAGAAGAAATTTCTAGAGCATTGTTCTAGACATCGATTTTCTCCACCTGGTGACTTACTTATTGACCTGTGCAAATTTGTAAATCCCAATACAGTACATGTAATTAGAGACTCAGGAAAGATTGTGACACTTAATTGTGATTTTATGTAAATAGGATGTGCTGTTGTGGTGCCGAATTATGTATAGTAAATTGTTACTAATGAATTATTTTAATTGCAAAATAGTTGGGCATCAAGGATGGTTTAGGGTATTCACAAAGTTCTCCCAATAATTGATTCGTGTCTAAGGTGTAAAACTACTTGTTTTTTATTGCATCACTGTAAAACACTAAATTTGTTGAATTTTGAGAAACTTTATAACTATTGCTATTTGTATTGTATTTGCATTCTTGATATATTAAGGAAAAAAGTCTGTTATATTTATATTAGGTGCGATGGAGAAGAATGAGAAACACGTAATCAAAATTTGCTTGCATTCTGAATAATTCTTGGTGTTTTCTTTGTTATTTTGTGATTTAGTGATTCACTTGATTGTTAGCCTATTAATAAGCTGCATGTCGTAAATTGCACAGGCTTATACGTCTGTGCAAGGAGACATTGATTACTATCGTACAATTTTTAATTTGGTTCGCAAATTCTGATCATAACCTGGCCAATAAAATCGCCACTGTCTTGTAGAGAACATATCCGACGCTCTCCTCCATTAGGCGAGAACACCGCCATCGAATTCAATAGTTTTCAAACGCTTTCAGAACAAGGCAGAGGATGACCAAAACGAAAATGTTGCAGAGGTTTACTACCCAGAGGCGCTCCCGGCCCAGCCACGGCTAAAGAAAGAAGACATAGGGACTTATTGAACCCTGTCGGATGGCTCACAAGTAAAGAGCGGTGCTTAGGTGGGAGGTCATTCTTTGCGCTTCAAGAAAGCGATGCTCATGTATAACAGCGTAGCCTACCGATTGCAACCAAGTATCCATCTATGGCAAAATCACACAAGCTTACGTAGATTTGAAAAGATAATTACAGGCCTATGGGATTTGATCGCTTCTTGTATTATCTCTGCAATTTAGATGGCAGATAGTTGTAATAGTTAAATCAAATGCCTTAGGGGCCTATTGTGTGCTCTAGCTATTTGGTGCTTATGAAAAAGGTTAATTGGCTGCCGACATAAAAGCAAGTGACTTTAAAGACTGGGCTAATAATAGGGCTTTATAAAACATTAAGTCTTATTCCGTCCTATTGTCTTCAGTGTGCTC
>JACEVL010002993.1:0-16976 GCA_020284085.1 Aporrectodea caliginosa
TGGAAACGTAGCCGATCTGATTCCAATTTGATGCACGCCTCTTCCAAATTACAAGTGATGAGTAGACTCATTCATAGGGCCATGTAGGCCTAAGCCTATGTAGTACGCCTATAACGACATATTGCGACAATACATTCAGGTAGGCCTAATGTTAATTATTTTAACATTCGATGGTGTCAAGCAAGAATGACTGAAAGCTGTGAAGAATTCTGCTAACTGCTAAGCCTTTTGTGAATTCACTTGAGGTTTTTAAATTTCATATCGAACTGCGGTGGAACCAGGCCGACACCTGCGGTCCTGCGGAACCTTTGAAAACTACTACAGCAGAATGATAGGTCAAGGACAATGAAAGCGGCTAGGCCTACGTTTCATTTTGATTATGCTTGTAGAGTCTTTTCCTCCTCCACGGCGGGAAGAACATGGCACATATGGCCAATTGAAAAGTATTAACTGCTGCTGATATTCACGGCCAAGCTGCAAAAGGCAATCTCTTAGCAGAAATGTGTTTGAGACATGCATCTGAGGGGCTTGGCGCTTGGATGTCATCCAACCGCCTCGACATAATCCGAAAACAAACTGATCTGATTCGGTAACCGTCAGTAACTTCAAAAGATAAACGTGCGCATTAGGGTGTCTCTTAAAAATGAAAGTTTAAATTTTTAAGCTCTCACCCTTTCAAGTTGTTAGGTTCATGGAAAAACAATTTTACAAAGACTCTGGTGGAAATCGGATAACATTTAGAGGTGGCCCTTTGATGTCAAGGTTTTAGCAATGTAGGCCCATTGTTTATTATTATGCTACATAGTTCGAATCATTAAAAGAGGGCAAATTGTCCTATTAATTTGCCAATTTCAATCTAAAGAAAAAGCGAAGCAGGCTACCACTTCATCATCATCATCATCATCATCATCATCATCATCATCATCATCATCATCATCATCATCATCATCATCGTTGAGCGCTTCTGAGAGACTCTTAAGTGGCGCTTTATAAATGTTTTGTTACATTACATTACATTACATCATCATCATCAGCATCACCTAGTACTGCAAAAGATAAGGAAGATTGCCATCCTTGTGCTTCCGGCGATGGCCCATCCCCAAAGAGAGAACGGTTAAACATAATGTCTAGCACTCGACAGAACCAGCGTCTCATCCAGAAGTGCCACCTTCATTGTCAGTGAAGTTGCATCTAGCCTTTGGCAGAACGTTACTGATTTGAATATTAGCAGGAGTACAATTCATACTCCATGACCTAACTTCATTCCACCAAGTCGAACAAGCTAAAATCAGAGTTCACTTTAACTGTACATTTGACAGTTGACAACACATTGGGATGAGAAGCTAATGGAAGATCTAACTTCCACAGAGCATATCGATTGTCTTCCAATTCTTATATCAGGTGTTGGAGTGAAGCAGCTACTCGGTGTTCCGAGACTTCCAACCGGAACTACCGAGGCCCAAGCCACTGACGTCATCGTGTCTTTGGAGGAATGGGACATTGTGGATTTTGTTCCGGGGTTGTGCTTTGGCACAAACACTGTCCTGCCAAAGGCTGACAATGATGGTGGCATTTCTGGTGCTTGCACGATTATAGAGCAGAGGCTTGGAAGAGATTTGCTCTTCTTTGCATGTCACCATCATATGGCAGAGCCAGTGGTTTGGGCGACATTCGAAGGGACAAGTGGTGCATCTGCTGGCTCTGAAGTTCTTCTATATAAGCGATGTTGGAGGCATGACGTGTTGATTTGCAGGCACCATGCATTGTGCCAGATGGATGACCAAGGTTATACATGCGATTAAAATCTGGCTCTTTCGTGACCAGTTCCAAATGACTGCTTCAGAGAAGAGAGGAATTCGTGATCGGGCAACTTTTGCAGTTATCATCCACCTCAAGACCTGGATTACTGCCCCAATCGGAGTTGAAGCACCTCTGAACGACTTCCGACTTTATGATTGAACTCCTAAAATACCCACATGAAGCCATTTTCAGCACAACAAGCAAAACGCTTGGACTGCATCTATGGTACTTTTCTGAGGAGCTGGTCGGACTGGCTCTTTTTGATTCCAGAGTGTCTGTGGAGATGAAGAGATTGATGTTAGCCACCATGGACTACCCAGCCCCGGATCACCCAGTGACATCCACCAAAGCGACCAAAAGTTAAATCTGATGCATTATGGGCACCGGGGCCTGGAGTAGTTCTGCGCGATAAACACTCTTCTATAGTTGGCCTTCCTCAGACTTTCCTTGCCATGGATTCGTCTGAATGCGATGAAGAGGAAACATTCCGGGGAAATTGCACATCATCAGCGGGTTGGCAGTCGTCAATGACAGGGCTTAGTGAGGCGTGGCCCTCATTAAGAAGTTGACTGCCAGGGAGGAGCAACTAGAATTCCTCCTTCAAGTAGTCTCCGACCATCGACGTAAATGTCTGGACTGCAGCGAAAAGACTTTTATGGCAACATATTCCGGGAAATTAGTAATTAATTTTAACACACGTAATTATGTGGGGTATATATATATATATATACCATATATATACAGACCCTATATATACAGGTAGATAGTAGATAATTTGCTAGATAAGCAATACAAATTATTAGTACTACAACTGTCGATTAATTATCATGTAGCATATACTTCCCATTGTACCAAGTATGATTAATTTTCTAAACTTCACGGCTCGAGGGCCACCGCTGAATATTATCCGATTGTAATTAAATTTCTTATAGAATTTTATTTCTATGAACCTAACAACTTGGATGGGTGAGAGCGAGAGAAATAGAAAAACTATTTTTTACTATATGCTAAGAGACACCCTAGTGCGCATATTATTCGCAACTTCACTTTCCAAATGCCTCCTTCTCCATTATGGTACCTTACGTGATCTAGATTTGGCACCAGCCGCACCACACCACAAAATGACTTCTCATGCAGAGTATGCAGACAGTCTGTGTCGGACATACTTTCATCAATATAATATCCTAAAATGTTTGGCTTCCTCATCCTTAGTTGCTGTTCGGCTGAAGTACCTTCTCAAGACCATTTCATCCAACAACTAGGATCACACGAAGCGTTCTTGCTGCATGGCTAGCCAAACCACCATAGGCACTGATCGAGATATCTCTGCACTGCTCTCATACGTTGCCCTCTTCTGGATAGCACCTGCTTTTTTCTTGCCCTCATGACAAACAAGGCACACCTCTCAACCAAGCTGATGGTCAACTAGCTCTTTTATCAATGTTCCGGCTCCCCATATTCTCAATCATACCAATGTGCTGCTAGCCAATAACGGCTTCAATAGCATTCCCTGATCTATACTGCTTCTAATTAGTCTTCCCTCTTATAGACTTTTATCAGATGTCAATCTACCTAATTGAACTTGCACTTTATAAATCATCATGTAATAATAATTTGCATTTTGCATAGCTTACAAAACTCTGGAGGCTTAATGTACATTACATTTCAGATTGCCAAATGATTAGATGATCACACACACAGACACACAGACACAGACCACAGAGAGCTACTCAATTTGCATCCACTTAACAGGATTTATTCATTAATAATACAGCCTTTATCATAACGGTCAAATTGCAGATTTAGTCAGTTACACATTGTCAGAAGTTTCTAAATCTAAAATTGTCCTACAACACTTTTCATTGCTAGTAAACAGCTAGGTGCTGAGCAAGATTTTTGCAAAATGCTTACAAGACCACAGAGATTACTAATCATGCAATAGAAATTTAACAGATTTTGTTCATTTAAAATTGAGTGCAGTGTGATTAGACGGTGCTAAGAAATTCGACTTTGCATTTTTACAGGCATATCCACTGTCCAGAACAAAATAAATCCCAAACTCTTACAGTATACACTTTACACTATAACTGTTTTTGATAGTTCCCTCTTTCCTGAGTTCAGAAGTCCACACACACAACCATGACATTAAATCGATGGTGCTGAGCAATTGCACATCAAGGACTTGCTCGAGGTATAACAGTTACCGCCTGAGAGGAGGCTTGAACCTCGGACTTTCTACACTACAGGCCATTCAGCAACCGTGGTGTCTACAGAAAATCATCTATGGTGCTACATTAATGTGACCTATCACCACACATTTGTCTGACTGTATTACGAACTAGGCCGTACGCTTGTGTCCACAAATTTAACATACAGTTTGACGCTAATTCAAAAAGCCACAATAACTCATGCAAACTGTGGATCACCAGTAATGATCATACACCACAATTTAAATACATGCAAACAATTAATTGCAAATTATATAAATCAATACAAGAATGCATATTTAATCCAAACCTAAGTGAAACAACCAACAATAATTCAGTTACACAAAATTACAATGAATACTGCACAAGCAAATATTTTACTTTTCCTTATAGCCCATTTTTATATAAGTCCCATAATGATTCAACCTCATGCGCTCACATTAACAGAATGACTTCAAGAAGTTTATGCAGATGCCGAGAAAGAACATATACTAGTCCTTCAGATAACTGTTGTTATATAATATCTGACATGTGGGTAATCCATCTATTGGGGTGGCAATAATACCACAATACACTAGTGAAACATGACAAATGATTTTTTAATTTGAACTTAACAGCAAGAGATTTTTCTCACATTTTTGTTACATATCTAGTCCAGCAGAAGTATTCGTGAAGACAAATTTAATATTTAACAATAAAGTTGTGAAGTAGTGGAATCCAGAACAAAATAATTCATTGCATTTTAGTAGGCCTAATTATAGAATAAAATTTCATTTTGATGACCCACAGCAATTCTACAGACTTGCACTTATGTGAAAAGTTATGTGGTGCATATAAGGAGGACCTCTGGATTGTTTACACCAGAATGCCTACTGTCTACATATCGAAAACATACTAAAATGAAAATGGTACAAAGTAACTATTCATGCATGTATCTATCCCAGCACTCATGTAGCAGATTTTCTTTATCTGAAATTACAACTGTTTTCAACTGTAATTATGTGGAATCAAAATTCAGTACATGTCAGCTACTAAGTCGTCAGCAGTGTTATTTGAGTTAACTAAAACTGAAAGTATCTTTATCATTACGTAAATGAAAAGTTCTTTTCAGTCAACTGAAACTAAAACTGAAACTGAACAGTTCTGTAAACTGTAACTAAAACTAACTAAAAAGTACAAAACTACAACTAAAACGTTGAAAACTGAATTAATATTTTCTGTGTGGCACACAAACTGAGTGGCAGACATGGCTACAATGGTTAGCTCAATAGCATGCAACTCAATAGCATGCAAACATGAATTTAATAAGATCTGTTGTTCTTGCTAATCAAAATGAATGTCATTAATAAAAAAATGACATTTAATTGCTTCTGTTGAATGCCTAAATAACTAAATTAAAACTGAAAAGTTCTGAAAACTGAAACTAAAACTAAAACTGAAAAGCTTTGAAAACCATAACTAAAACTAAACTCGAAAGTTAAAACAAAACTAAAACTGAAACTGAGAAGTAAACCGAAACTTAAATAACACTCGTCGTCAGATGGAGAAAATTCATGGTTAGAACAATGCTCCAGAAATTCTGTCTCTAATTCAAGCAATTCGTCACATATACCACATCCAAAAGACTTGGACAAAGACGCTTTTGCATCCACATGGGATTTGGATTCAATAATATACAATGTATCTGCAGTCACCATCTTCATGCATACCCTACACCACCGCGCCTCACAGAATAGGAACGATTACCGATGCAAATATGAGAGTTCAAAATCAATTTTAAGTTAACATAACGGTTTGAATTAAAAACTAAATGCATTCAGAGCATAACCATATCCTGTGTTCAGTTTGCAGATTCACTTAAATCATAGACACATAACTGTATCTATATATTCAAATAATATAGCATGTGCTTGGCATTGTCTTTCAGCTTCTTCGTCAGCATCGTGAATATTGAGCCTGTAGTTGGAATCTCTCTATCAGAGCAATCATTTTGGTCAAAATCATGACCTGACATGTTAAATATTTACAAAAGAACTTCTGCTACCGGTTTTAATTTTCCTCTGGAAGGCCTTACTGTAATTAAAACTGATGATCCTTTATTAAGCAATGACAGAAGTTGTTAGCAAATGTTTGCTGGGTGCGAGATAATTGCTGTAACACGTTAGCTGAATGCTCAAGTACAGCTATGGTGTGCCTCTTGTAACCAGATTGCAAATGTGGTGCACATTTGCTAACGTTGTTCATATTTACAAATGCTGTGCATATTTGCTACTGCTGTGCACATTTGCTAATGTTGTGCACAACATTTGTAAGTGGTGTTATACAAGGGAGACAGAGCATTTGCATAAACTGACGCTAGGTGCCACCAGCATAGACTGATCTAAACAATAGCATTTCTACAGAGTCCCCTGTTCAATTAGCAGGACTCAAACAGGCCTTTTTCTTCAGCTTACTCAGTACTTCATACAAATACTTAATAGAGCACAGCTAGTGCTGGCAAAATTCAGTCAAACATAAAAACATTACCAATTAATGAAAGATTTCTTTTATATTTCCTTGGCATCTTTCAGGTGTTGAAAACGTGACGAAGCACGTTTAAAAATGTCAGTATAGAGTAGCAACAAAAACGCAGGGTAGAAACAGAACAGCTTAAAGTGTCCATGCTGATGCACAATATCTTTGGGTAGCAATTCAGAAATGGAAGAAACAGGTTCAAAAGTGTCCAATCCAGCATTGCAAGTTTACAGAAAGCTAAAGGGAGTGGTACGTCTACCGATCCTTAGCTTGGTGAAACTCATAATTTCTGCAACTTCAGCTGTCTTGATAAAAATTGTCCAGTTATATTTTCAAGCAAGGCGATGGCAGAAGATGTAGATAACAACTGATTGATTCCAGAGGTCAGACATGGAGGAATTTTGCATTTTCTGGATTTCGTCAGAAGATTTATTCTAGACCAGGAACATCTGTAAAGCAAGTTACACAGCGACGTTAGTTAAGCTTTTTACTGCAAAGTCCGTTTCTATAAATTACATGAATTGTGCAGTTTGCATTGTTTAATCACATAGCACATTTAATCATTAAAATTAAAGCCAGTCTCAAACACACTGATAACATCGTCATTTGTGAGTGTCTTTCAGAGGCTCCTAATTATTATTATTATTATTATTATGCATTTATTAAGCACCACTATCTATTGACCAAGCATCAATCGATGGCGCTGAGCAATTGTGAGTGAAGGACTTGCTCACGGTCCCTACACGTCTCAGGGGAGGGGGTTTGAACCCGTACTCCAACGCATTACAAAGCATGTGCTCTAACCAATCGGATACCAAGTGCCACAGGGCCCCATCTATAAAGCATAGAAAAAAAATCATAAGTACGGGTATGTTCGGTGCCTTGCAGCCGGAGAGTTGCAGGTTCGAATCCACTTCAAGCCCTGGGCAAGTCCTTCACTCGCAATTGCTCATGCGCTTCAGCGTGAAACTCCGATTCAGTGTAGTCGGGAGCGCCTCTGAGTAGAAATCTTGAAGGGGCGCTATAACAAGTGCTCATACATACACTGAAATTACGAACTGATCTGTACAGTGCACAAGAGATCTTTTATTACGAGATAACTCATCATAACTGTGTACAGCGTAAATTGTCTAAGTTAGGTTATGCACCAAATGCGCTGAGAGACGATATGGTTAACAAAAATTATTCAAAAGAGAACATTTTAACATTTCTCAACATTGTTTAAGTTTCAACATTTTTAAAGCTACCGTATTATTACATTTTTCAGTGTAGTATATTGAGGGCCCTGACCAGGAGCATCCCAATGCCCCCCTGGACCAGTCTGGGGACACTGCCCCAGACCCTATAATGCGCTCACCATAGACCATTATTTCCTCCAAACTACCTGGCAATCCTACTGAAGTTACTGACCTGTGAAAAGTTCCTCATGGGTTCTGAGGAACTTCAGCCCCTCTCCAGCCGCGCTGTTCTGAGCTGAGACTATTCTTCGATATGACTGAGACGACAGGAACGTCTTCATTTCATTTCCAATGAGCAACGACATGCTTGCCCACCACCATCCTAAACACAGCAATTGAACAGTAATGTAAGGTAATGCAATCAAGAACTTATATAGCACCATTTTAGAAAACTCTTACGTGTTATTGAACAGATCCTTGAAGGGCATGAGTTGGCACTGAATATATCCTCAGACATTCTATAGAGCCATTAAAATGCACAAGGCATCAATTGATGATGAACTATCGTAAAATCACTTTCGTTGCACTAAATAATTGCACAGTTGCCAGTTGAATAAGTCACAGCTAATACTATTTGATGTGCTGAAACTTTAGTCAGATTCTTATGTCAGGCCAAGTAAACATCTTCCAATTAACAGAAACAAAGTTACATAGAAGCATAAGTGATTACATACTGTCATTTCTTGCTACATCTAGCCACTGGCGGTACTTCGGCATCTCGGTGATGCTCTTTCTCTCGAGAAAACTCGTCAGTGCTTCTTTCTCGTTCGCAACTGAACAAATCACAATAAACTCACTCTAAGAACATAAAGGATTATTGAAAAAGGCACATTTCCATCTTCATTATTTTTTGCCATTGTGAAGGCTCACTGACTTTTGAAACCATTTCCATCAATCCATTTAACTACCCGCAGATGTCCATGTACATATACAGTAGGTTTAGCAGGTTCACAGCTTGCCTAAATTCCAAAGAAGAAAGTCAGCGATGCAGCTTAGTCTACGACTCAGTGAAAGCCAACTTATTTTATCTGGAAATGGGGAAAATTATACCAACCATTAAGTATCAGGGAATTGTTCTAATACTCAGATGTGGTATTTTAGTTTAAAACAGGATATATTTTAAAGCATCAACTACAAATAAGAATCCAAATTTGTTTGGTGCATCAGTCCATCGTTATGGAATAATCTCCAATTCACACACACTTCTGTTTGTTTGCAAGTCACACGTTTTCAATCAAATCTGTTACATCTCGAAGGGTCAAAGCCTCAAAGGTGCTATAAAAAACACACAACAATGAAGGCATACATACACAGATGTATGCATGAATGTCTTGTTATTTAGTTTCTAATTACTCAAATGTGAGACAGCAGTAAATCAACTAACCTGAAGCTCTTTGTTGGATTTGTGGCTTATATGGAAGCATCCTGATTTCCTCATTTAGATAAGACAACTCTTCTTGTGCCACTGTCATCGTTGCTGTTGCAGCAGTCATCCCAGCCTCGTCCACATTAAAAAATGATACCAAATTATCATAACCATCCTCCACCTCTCGCAACAGGTCCTTGTTCTTATTCAGCATCTTCAGCAATGGAACAACCCTTTTCATCTCATCAATCTAATTTAGAAAGACCAAAATACACATTAAAATGCCCATATCTGATAAAGAAATGCTCCATTAAGTTCAAGTCACAGACAAGTTTGTTCCATCATGTTTACGCCAAAAGAAGCAAGGTAAGCTGATAGCAGAAAGCCAAATGCTAAAATTAAAATTCCTAAAAGAGGACAATTTAAATAAAAGCTCTCTAGCACATTTCTGCCAAAAGAAATATGTTGCAGAATTACTTAGATTTTGTCTTGTGTTTTAGTCTTAGTTAGAAAAGAAGAACAACCCATAGTTGCAGTGGTGTTACAGAAAATAAGTACAGGTACAATAGATCACCAGTACATTATCGAAAGTTAAAAGCTGGACTGTTTGAAATGACTTAAACTCAGACATGCTTACATAAATGACACTAATTAAGTATGTTGTAGCATTTTGTACGTCGTGTATAGCGCGGAGAAGGCAAAAATGTTGTGCCATAAGATCCTATCATATAGAGGAATGCCATAAAATTAATATGCTGAAACCAAACTGACCTTTTCTTCAGATTCAGTGGAACTCAGGTCATTTTCATGATTATAGATGATTTCTTTGATTATCTTGATTTCGGCTTGATTAGGCGATGTTTGTTTATTTTCAAAGAATACATCGAAATTCAAGTTTCTTAACTGAAACAATATTAGACATACATGTTCCTTTCAAAGGAAAAGTTATGTTTTCGATTTCAGCCATAACTGAAACTGAAATTAAATCAAAGACGCAACTCAATTTATAAACCAATTTATCTGTTACCCGACTGATCGTGTCATACCGATCCTCTGGCCAAAATGTTTCAATATTGAAGTAATATTGGTGCACAGTTGTTAAACGTTGCATGCCTTCTGTAAACTTGGCGGAAAGTTGACCATATAAAATGTGCTCCAATTAGGCTCAGAGTGGTTTGGTGCTACATGACTAGGAGCTCTGGATGGGAATCCGTCAGGTGGTTCTATGTTTCTGCAGAAGCTCACCAGTGGCGACTCTTCTAGTTATTTGTGCAATGGTCACTTACTGATTAACTTGTTGTTCTTAATGACTTCAAACGCATTTAGACTGGTGCAGGCTGCATGTTTGAGAGGTCCTTCAAGCACCTCTGACGAGTCTTTCTTAATGTGGTACTACATAAATTTGTAATCACAATTAATCTCACTCCTAAAGTTGTAAATATTGTAACTGTTTATGACATGTATAATCATTAAATAAAAAACAATTGAAAACCAAGCAAAGTATATTATTTCAAACTAAATCCATGAGCTCATACCTCTGTCAGATTTTGTATCGCTGTTTGCAGTGCTTCCTTTCCCATTTCAATGTCTTTGTTCTGAGATATATTCACCAGCAATTTTGATAGAAAGCGTAAACTCACGTCGAGTGTCTCCTGCATCTGATCATCAGTAAAACCGAGAGAATACGTGTGCATGGCTGCGTTCCGTTTACTGATCACCTGCAAGTAATTAGAAAAACATCCTGTATCTAAATTTGTTACAATGATAATTCTAATCACCATAAATGGTGTTAAATTCTTAAAAACATATCACTAACAAGACAAGTGATTTGTGAACACAAAGTATGACTTCGACACAGCTTCCCATCTGAAAATAGGTGGTTTGGAAATCTATCGTGCTAAATTGAGTAGGCGAGCAACGTGCGGTCGACCTCGGGAGCTTTTTGTGCACAGAGTCTTTTGTGTATCATATTCATATAGCTGTATATAGTACTATTCCAGTATACCTATCTCAATTCCGTTCCATTATCTGCCCCGCATCATAGTTGTAACAAGTCTTAGCGTGCTACTTGGCTGTAATTAATGACTGCAGTAACAGCTTTCCCAGACAGAAGTTGAACCCAGGGAATCAGTGATTTCAATATTCTGGTATGAATGAAACTGACAAAGACTAATGGAAGCTGCACAATAACAACAAAGTAAATGGCTAGGCAAGCGATTTACTGCTCGTGCCAACCTTTGCTAGTTAAGCGACCAAGGAGAGTGATCGATAGCTAGTCTCAAACGGAAAGCTGTGGGCTTCAACCATTACTTTTTTGCACAACATTATAATCATAGACAAGAAGTTTCATAACACACATACATTTAATTGCCATATGCAGTCAAATTTTATAGTCATTGTATCCCATGAATATCATTGTCATCATCGCAACTTATCGTCATCAGCATTTTCAAATGCATGAAATATATTCAGGGAACCGCATGCTACCCTATGTTAGTCCAACACTCAGTATTACGTCTTTCCAACAACAGAAATATTATGCAGGATAATCCACATTTTAAACACTTGTTAATTAATGCCTTTTTTGCCTTTGAGGTAAAAGGTTTTTGAGGAAGGACAGTAATTAGTGAAACAACCATTACTTTTACCATTACACTACACATTATCTTATGAAACTAGATAAGCCTGGAATTATAAAACATCTTCTTATGAAAACCAATACAATGCCTAAGTATGTATTATACAGAAAAAATCTTCAGTATATAAAACAATATACAGTATAAAACAATTAACTATGTGCCATTTGTAAAAAATTGTATCACAATCGGAATCTCAAGATTTCTACAGCACACAAATTGTGGGAACCAGCTCATTTACAGGTGTTCGGTGACTTGGTTACTCAAAACTGTGTGGAGATGTTTCTGTTGGTTTACTTTCATCTTTTCAAATAATGGAGGCCGAATGAAGAACATAACATGTAGTACAAACCCAGATCTTAATTATATATTTTCATTAGTAGCTTTGCAAAGAAATGCACCTAATATCAATGTCTAATGTATAATGTATTTATTGTTTCTAACCTTGTCAACATCCGCACTTGAAATATAAATATGAAATCGTTTGCAGTTCGTTAAGAGTTGCAGAAGGGAAACTGAATCACTCTTTTCTGGCCCGCTGTTCTCAACCTTTTGGCCTCGACCCATGTAGGTTTTTGCGACCTGCCACTCATCAGTTGACCATTTGCCGACTTCAGCGTTGTTCCAGTATATAGAATTTGGGGCTTTAGAACTTCCATGTGCATTGAGAATTTCCTGTAATAACACACTACATCTCTCTGTGCATTCTGTCTGAAGTTTTCCGTTCTTGATGTGCTTCGCTCTACAGGTAACTTTTTTGCATTCCTGAGGCTCAATGTTGTGTTTAATTAGAACTTCTGCCTGGAATTCTCTCATAACATGTACACACAAAGGACCAAGTCCATCGCGCAGGCATGACAAAGACTCTATAACTTTAAGAAAGTTTTTGTACTCAGGACTTTGCCATCTCTGTTGAAAGGCGCTCAAGTTTGTATTTTCAACTTTAGATACACCTGCAAAAAAGAATTTAATACATTACAACAATGAGTTTGACCATAGTAATTTCCAGTAATACTGCAAATAAAGAACACTGCCTTGCCTATAGTAGAATAATGGCTGCATGACAATGCGTAAGTATACCACTGCATTCAAGGTCTAAAGAACTTTGAATCACAAAACATCCTGCCCAATCAAGGCTGTCTTCTTGGGTAGTTCTGAACCAACTTCACGCAGCTGACACCCAGGCATTCTCTTGAAGTGGCACTATATAAATTTATGATTATGATTACATGGGAACCTTGAAAGTCACATTTAATTGAATTGAACCTATAATCGTCCCTTAGTTCAAACTGAACTCCAAAATATGCACCCCTGGTAGATGCAATCTAGACAAATAGAACTAAAATCAATCAAACCCTCAATTGGTGCTTGGTGAAGCATGCCCGTCAGAACAGTCGTGTTACTGTTTGGCTCGCAGACAGTCTGCGAGCCAAACAGTACTGAGGCAGCATCTGGCAAAATATTTTGACCGTAGATGAGCTGGAGAGGCTGGTTGTGCATTGTACCTTGGGCAAGTGAAGATGCCATCTTTTGCTCGGAGGTATTCCTCAGCGTTTCAACGGTCCTCTGTGGCATTGCGCTGGCAGTCAGCTGCACCGGGTTCGATACACTTGGACTGGCTGACTTTCCAAGGTAGCGCTTTACGAATGACTCGATGGCATCTTCAACCTCAAAAAGAAGCACAACCACAAACCAAATCACAAATTCTGTCTAACATGTTAGTAACTTCAACGGTTTTCAGACTTAATGCCCAATTTAATCTAATCCAATGAATGCTACAATACAACTATACATTATCATAATGCAGAAAGCGACAATTGATGGACTATTCAAGTGAATGTGTATTCCCAAATCATAATCCATTGGAGAACAATGAGCCAATAAACTATACGTTAAACCCTAGCTTCAAGTTAATTCTGAGAGAAACAACATGAATGGCAACATCCTAATATTCAAAGGTTAGTGAATTTATCAAAATAGCACACAGCAATAGCCTGTAAATCAAGGCATCTAATACATGCCTTGATTTGGAAAGGTCAGCATCATTACACACCTTGGACATACTGCAACTCCTCCTCACCTACATACTTGTTTGACCTAAAACCCAGCAGTTTTTTGTACTGGCACACAATTGCAGGTGACAAAACTGGTGCGCTTCAGTGATTATACGATTTCTCATCACCTTTTTGTTATTTCTCTGTTACAGCTTGCACCATATGCCAGTCTTTCTCAGTTCTGCCATTGTTACTCAATTTAATTGAATGTAAGAGGTGCTGTAGATAACAGCACAATAGCAAATTAATAATTTTTTCATTTGTTCTCTCAGAAAAGGAAAAAATTTGGCCTACCTCTATAAAAACTGGTTTTACAGCAACTATGATGATTTACATTAGGTACCAATAAACTAAGGAGGTTTTATGATGGTTACAACTTACAACAATGGTAAAGAAAATGACGATAAAAAGCAATCATCAGAACTCACTGATTCATTGCTCGCAGTTCTTGCCGTTTCAAGCTGTTTGACACCGGCAACTAAAACAACACACCCAGTGTTTAAATAAAATGTACTACATAAGTAAATAACTGTAAATGATTGATTACACAATACTAAGATTATAAGCCACTAAAAGTCGAGAAAAGAAGAGAGTGGCTAAGTAATCAAAAGTTAACATTTTAGACAGCAAATGACAAAAAGCCAGGTGCTCTAAAGGGCAGGACTAACTCCTAGCAATAATCTTGTAAACCATTATTTTAAAATTAAATGCAGTCAAGAGACAGGAAATATGGCTTTGGTGCGACTAGACAGCTAGCAGCAACTCAAAGCAGCAACACCAGAATACACGACACAAATTGTCTGAAAATTCATACAATAACATAGCTGGAAACCCGTCAAATATTTTAGTTTGATGATATACTGAGGTAGGTGACAAATGCTTGTAATCAGTTACTTGACTTTTGAAACAGATGAGACAGTTGAAGTTAAACCCAGGTTACTTTACACTGCGAAGTGTAAGTATAAATTTAATTTAATTTACAAAGGACTGCTTTGTCATGCAAAGCGGTCAATTTCCAACCCAAAGTTTTAGCAGTGTAAAGCCAAAAAAGGGCTAAAAGGGTTGGTGCAACTGACACATGGGTCGAAGCTGAGACACAAGGTCGTCATGGCTCCAGTCCTTGCAGTCGACCTGAAGGCTCGGAGGAAGGCAGATCTGGCTGTCATTTATCAGAGTAACGTTGAGGTAATGAACCAGAACCAGTTCAGGATTCTGAAAGGACAACAGTACACACTTGTTAAGAATAATGAGCACATAACTCAGTCACTAAACAGTAGGCTAGAATTTGGTACATGCTTGGAGGTAAATAGCAAGTTCTACTGTGCACTAGCCATTGTTCCAGATCTAAGGAGTTGTCCACTGCTAACTAAATGGCTTGAGAAAAGGAAATGAGCAGCTCCTTAAGTTACCCAATTGGACAAAGGGACCTTAACTTACTTAAAACATCTAATCACACTCAGAATTCATCGGTATCTCTTGTTGGTTGGTACTGACTTAAAGATCACAGCATGTCTGCAAAGAACCACTCAATGAATACTTCACTGATTCATTACCTAGTGACCGACTATTAATTAACAAGTCACCCTTTGATCACTACACCGGTTCATGTCCAGTGTGACATATAAAAACTGGCAGCAAATTTATGCATCATGTAACCAGATATGAATACATGTTATCTAATCCAATTGCTTCTATAATGCTGCTACCATAATGTCCAAGACATCAGAGAGTAGTCACTTAGATTATTGACTGATGTCAATCACAATCAAAATCTCATTCTTCATTGGAAAAGCCAGGTCAAAATCCTAAAGATCAGAATTACATGTGTTAAAAGGCTGTTGCTGTGAATGCAGCCAACCAGCCAAACTACTGTGCAATCTTTGAACAAAAAATGGAATAAATGTGCCTGAACTTACTACTCCTTAAGACTGCTTAGATTCCTATTTATGGAATGTCTCAAGGACACTATAGCTTTTGAGAATTAACAAGCACTGCATTGAGAGGTAATTAAAAGGTATTCATCTAGTGACTGATTCTTAATTAAGGGTCTTGACACACAAATACATGCATACTTACTTAGACCATGTCCCACACAAATGGTCTGATGGAACTTTCAGATAATGATTTCACATACTGGACTGCCAACAAGGCTTGAAATTCTAATGTCAGTCCTATTCTCAGACCTGCTGGAGTAACATAAATTTCTAGGGAAGCCTCAAATGCAAATTTTATATAGCTCCTCACATCATGAGACGCAAATTACACCATACCATCAGAGCCACCATGTCAGCTTACAGTACCAATCACATCAATAAAGTACCATAGCAGTGCAAATATTTGTCCAGCAATAATTATTATGCAATGCCATACAAATGGCAGCAACTTTTGATGGAGTAGCATTTTGTCTGCTCTTATTGATTGAAGAAACGAAAATACAATACAATACAATACCAAGCAACCCTGTGTCAGTACCAAATTGTCACACTTCAGCCAACACAATCCAAGTACCACCTCTTATATGATAACAACTAGTGAAGTCATAATCCGTCATGTTTTTCCACAAAATTTTGTTTTGTGTACTTACATATGGATAAATAAATTTACAGCAAATTACACCATACCATCCTTCTGATGTGCATCATTATGACAATGTCATTGTAAGGTTTGGCTTTGTAAAGCTCCAATAAGTTAGCATCATAAGAAGTGTACTTCAAGTCACCTTTGTTGAACTGAAATTAACTTCCAGCATCATTAAAACAATAAACAGCAGTAACCAGTATAGCAGTGTTAGATACACAAAAAGGTAACACACTTGTTAAAACGTGCCTCTGCAGACCATTCAAAATTATGGCTAAAAAATCATGCAGCTGAGGTACAGATATGATGACAGCAATCCTACTACATGACACCTCCTAAAACCCTCAGCCCAGAATATCAGACATTCATTATATCTTAATATTTTGCTAACTCCTTATCGGCCTCCTACACTGTTGCATTCTGACCTGGCCTGTTGCTAGAATCTAGGTACAAGACAATTGTAGGATCAAGTGCTTTCAGCTGTTGCATTCTTCATGCATATCCTGATTAAGTGTTGATTTTGTCAAAGTGCCTTTGTAACAGCATGTGCCATGTTACGGCACTGTAGATGCTTATTAATTATG
>JACEVL010002994.1:0-15884 GCA_020284085.1 Aporrectodea caliginosa
ACATTACGTTGAGTGGCACCCTAATATATATAATATATATATCTTCAAGCCTATAGAAGTAAATAAATGGGGAGCGCGTTAGTTTTGTGGTTAACGTGATGGACTGTTAAGCGAGAGGCGGGGTTCAAATCCCCGCTGGTAGAAATTTGTTTTCAGCTCTCTGCCTCGTGTATACGTCATGTGCGTCTCCAGTCAACTCAGCGTAGCCGAATCAGAGTACACCTGACCACAGATTGATCAACCGATAGTTTAAGCGAGTGTCTGGATTTGGATCAGTCCAAGATTCCTCCACTAGTGGAAGAATCTAGGGATCGGTCTATAAATGTACGCATACACGTTCACCTCTCACTTGGGCGTGTCGATTTTGTCAACTTTCAAATTCCAAAAATGACTAGTGCTAAAAAGTTGTGACATGACTTTTTAATTCAAAAGATATTTTGGTAAAATTAATATTATTTAGTTTTGCTTGGTAAATAACTACATAAAATATTGACTTTTCTAACGTTTTTTGTGAATTTCCAATAATTCTTAACTTGTCTAATTAAAAGTTTTTGTGGAAAAATATTTTGTAAAATTGCATAAAAATCATTGGAAATGATTGCCAGGTACTTGCAGTTATATTATATACTAATAATATTTTTATTATTTATTTATTAAACTCTATATAACAATTGTGCACACACATATAATAATTCACTAATGTTGTGCAGTAGCTGTATTTGCTTCTTTCGGAGGTTGAAGGATCGTCATCAGTGTGTGGAAAATTATTTGTTCTTTGTCCGTCAGTGCTATAACTGCTACCATCCTAACCAGTGGAAAATGACCCACAATGGCTTCTAAACAGATAAGAAGACTGGGGACAGTATGAGCAACCTAATTGAACGTGGCAGAGAGTTGTTGCCCTCTGAACTGCCAACTCTGGGAGACGTTATGACATATGGGATACTGCTAAGAAAACAAAATGGCGAGGATGTCAGAAACTACCCAGCAGTCAGTATTGCAAAGGGCATTTACCCTAAAGTGCTTGAAAAGTGGAACTACTGGCAAACAGATATTTTGTCGCCCCATTGTAAGTTCACAAATCAAAATCTTAAAGACGATCCAAGATAGCTGGGAGCAGGCCAAAGACATATCTCTTAGTAGAGGAAAGCTAGATTCACTTCAACTTGACAAGCTTTTTGACATCCTCAATTGCAAGTGCAAAATATTTCTTTGCTCTGAATTAAGCTGCCCTGCAGATGCTGGTTGCAGGAAGGAAGCCCACATTAACTATGCATGCATGCCTTAAGGAGATGAAGATCCCTGCGTTCATTAATGTTGAGAGAGAAAAGACTAGTTCTATTAGACCACATCAGATCAATTGGCTTGTTAGATCTGTTGAGCATAACAGACAAGTGAAAAAGCGGAAGTGGCAAGAAGACAAGAGAACAAGGCTTGCTGAATAACAAGCAGAGAATTAAGCAGGATGCTTCAATGTCATCAAATGAAATAATTTTTTTGATGATGAATATGAAGAACAAATAGCTGATGCCCAAGACGGAAATGATGAATGCTATGAATTCGCATTAGGAAAACCAAGTATGCTCTTCACTTCTAATCAAACTGGTTTAAAGCCAATAAACTTTCACTCAATCTGGACAAGACATGTTATATACTGTTCCATGGTCACCGTAAACCAGCTCCCAACAAGCAATGGAAATTATGATAGATAACAGGGAAATAGTGCAAACTGAATGCACCAAATTTCTTGGTGTTTATGTAGATCGGCATCTGCAATGGAATGAGCATATCACACATGTATCAAAGAAATTAGCAAAAATATAAGTGTTCTGTCACGAATTAAGCATTATCTGACTAAACCTGTTCTCCGACAGTTATACTACACACTGTTTTTCCTTACTTATCATACTGTAATATCTGCTGGGGCTCAAACTACTCCTCTAGATTAAAACGCCTTGAGACTCTCCATAAACGTGCCATACGTGTGACTTGCTTACTGGGATGGTCTGATAGTACAAAATTAATATTTAAAGAGCACAATATTCTAAAATTGAATATTACAAAATATCAAATTGGACTATTCATGTACTGTTATCATTATGGGCTTCTTCCATCACTGTTTGATAAATATTTCCTTAAGGGTGTAGCTATTCATGGACATGATACTAGAGCATCCTGTAAATATCAAACCCCAGGGGCGCGAACCAGGACTAAGCAGTTCTCAATTAAATGCTCAGGTCCACCACTTTGGGATTCTCTTCCTCCAAATTTAATAAATATATTACACATGGCTCAATTTAAAGCTCAACTGAAACATTATCTCTTGAACACATAAAAAGAATATGACTCGATAGATTGTACCTTAGTTAAGATTGTTTATAATGTACAACTGTGAACATTATAATCTGTTTTGTTTTGATTTTGTTTGTTTGTTTTGTTTGTTTTAAATCTTGTACTACAATGTTTTGTTATTTAGTTGTTTGGCTATGATTTAGCCCTAACATTGTTATTTAAGTTGAATTTTCTATAACTATATGATCATAAAAATCGTCTTGCCATCAGTAAATGTAATATGGAAAAGGGGCAGCCCTGCAATAGCGGATTATTTTATCCTTTAGGACTGTCCTGTTGACGGCATCAGCAGATTAAATTTTTTTAAATGACTGATTGTTAATTAATTGTGCTGTTGTTGATTCAATAAACGGCTGATTGATTGATTGATTGATTGATTGATTGATTGATTGATTGATTGATTGATTGAATGCTGCTATGCAGAGCATCAGGTATGGTATTGGCCTGCATGCAACAGCTGCCATCACCACTGCCGCCTGTATGGATGAAGACAAGAGACGTAGTTGACCACAATAAAGTCAAGAGGGCCCAAGGAAAATTATTATTAAATCTCTGGTTCAGGGATTTGATGATCTTTGACACAAGAGTGAAATTGACTACATCTTATTTTGACGTCATACTGAAAGCAGACAACTCAGATCAGCAGATACCCAACATCATCAAAGAGCAGCATTATTCTGTGTGCATTGAGCTAGGTGGAAGATATCTCTACCACTTTACTCCGGATAAAGGCTCAAAGAGAAAACACAGCTGAAGTCATTGCTAATAATCTTGTAGATTTCACGAAGAAGAAGGGCACTGATAAGAGCCTGCAGGCCATTGGACGTGATTCTACAAATGTTAACACCGGTTGCATTAGTGGTAAGCTTATCTGGTTTGTTTGTGCCTCCACACCAACGAGTTACCCCTGCGACAGTTGCCCACAGCACTCGAATGGAAAACCTTGTCTAACAACAAGTGGACAGGTAACATTGGCAAGATGCTAGAAACTGCTGCAGAACTTGAAATTGATCCTTCATTCACCACATTCTCAACTGGAGAGCCTCTTATTTCACTGAGTGCTTCGTGCCTGTTGGAGCTGATAGACTGATCTGACAGAGTACATGAACCTCCCTTGACATGAAAACTTACTACAGCTGAAGTAAAGAAGTTCATTGACGAACCCATGCAAGTTCCACAATGGCCTTCTCATGCTCAGTCTATACAGAAGTATGTGAAAGAAGTCACAGAATCATCAGGAAGGGTGTATAGTGTATACACATTAGAAACGTGAGGGCTACATTAGAGGCCACGAAGCGAGTCGGCGGCTGATGACCAAGAACGAATCAAAGCACGACTTGATGAAACTTGTTGCCTAAATTTCTTATTAACTAATGTCATTACTTTCTAATGTTGCTTTATGATTACAAGGTAATGTTGTCTGCTTATTAGGATGTTTTTTATGCAGAGAAACTAAAATTTTAATAGCGCTACCTGACATTTTACGAAAGTAAAATTAAATTCCTTGGTTTTCCGAGAGCAGTTTGATATGCCTTTTACCGAGCTAGATGTTGTATAATCACAAAAATAATAGCAGATTTGAATTACTCACACCCAAAGACATATTTTGGGACCCAAGACTTAAGAAATTGGAAAAAAATTATTTTCACCCTAAATTGACACGCCCTATTATAGCAGTACTCTCTTGTGACGAAACATGATGGCTTATATGCGATTTTTACCGAAAATGTTGTTGTTGTTGAAATATTGCATTGGTGGTAGAGGGCAAAAGATATCATTTGAAATTTAAAATATTTGGTGTGTTTTTTTCTCTACCCAAGTTACAACTTTTGCCCACTATTAGAATTCATTTATTAAAATAAAATTTTTCACTCCACCCCATTGACCATGTCTCTAATTGGGCATCCATTAGCAACCTTAAATTAAACCATGCTAAGACCAGAGAAATGGTCGTCAGATGACCGAGGTCCAAACTTACTGCCCTCCCTCCCTCATCTTTGGCATCGAGAGGGTCCAGGAGATGGTTATTTTGGGTGTCACCATCTCTGATCGGATTGGCTTTGGGGCAAACATTAACAAAATATGCTGCAAAGCCCGACAATCCATGTTCGCGCTACGTGTTGTGGTCTGCCACGGTCTCCACGGTCAACGTCTCTTTGACGTTGTTAGAGCTAGGCTACTACCATCGCCCGACTACTTTATGACTCCCCTGTTTGGTGGGGATTTGCCACTGTAGGGGAACGCAAACGCCTTAACGGTATTCTGAGAAAATTGACCCGTTAAGGCTTCCAACCTGACGATTTTCCTAGTTTTGACAATCACTGTCCTAGACCTGATTCTACTCTTTTCCATATAATTCTCTCAAACCCTTATCACATCCTTCACGACCTACGACCTCCCCATGGGGTCACTTCATACAATACACGACCCAGGCGTCATGATCTCACCCTACCTAGAGTTGATGCCTTTGCAGAAACAAGTTTTATTATGAGAATGTTATATAACTTTGCATAAATTTTTGTATTATTTATTTCTTCTGTAAGCTACTGTGCATTTGCTGGTATTCAAATAAAACATATTCTGACTTACTTACTTACTTATTTTTTGGTTCGTAGCGATGGTCTCTCGAACAAACCCGTGCTTTATCGCAGAGAGATTGCCGTAGAGGAATTTCTACATCGCCGGCAAGAAAAACTCGTCATGTAACTCACCACCAACCAGCAGGTCACCTGATCGCCCTTGATTTTTCAAAGGCTTTCGACACCATCTGGCACGACCATCTAGCCATCATTCTAGCGGGGGATGATGATGTCTGATAAAATCTACAACTGGATTATATCCTTTTTGGAAGGTCGAACACACTACACAAGATTCCAAGGAAAATTGTCGGTGCTAATTAACATCAGCGCTAGTAGCATCGTCCAGGGATCGTGAATAGGGCCAACCAGCTTAAGCTTAAGCAAAGCCATCTCTGGGCTGCGCCCAATCCATTCGTCTAACCGGATTATTAAGCAAGCGGATGATTGCCACCTACTCGTACCCGGATCGAATAACACAACAATAACAGAAGAACTGGACAGAGTCATCTGGAAGCAGACAGTTCAGGGTGCGGCCAAACTTCGGATCAAAGATGGCTAAACACAAGACGGTGTCACGACAAATGGTTTACCGCAAATGGTTCACCGATAATTGACTCTACAATTGTGACATCAGATATATCTGATCACTTACCAATACTGGTTAGGTTTAATTTTATGTCCTCGAAACTTAGGCCCACAACGCCTTATGTCTCTAGGTTAATAACTGAAGAGAGGATTGACAATTTTGGGGAATCTCTTTCTCGCTTAAATTGGTCTTCAGTTAGTGATGCATGTTTAAATGGAGAAACTAATAAAGCATACGATCTATTCTTAACCCAATATAAAAATACTTATGAGAAGGCCTTCCATAAGATCTGCACTAAAAGTAAGAATAGGTCTTTTTTTAACCAGCCCTGGAAGACCAAAGGACTATTAAAATCTAGTAGAAAAAAGGAGCAACTCTATTTAAAATACGTAAAAAATCCAACACTGAGCAATAAAAATAAATTCACAGTATATCGAAATAAATTTAAAAACATTAGAATAAAAGCCGAGCGCAATTATTATGCTGCTGAATTCTGCAAATACAGTAGTGATTTAAAACAGACTTGGAGACTAATTAAATCCTTAGTAAAAATGGGGAGTCAGGGATCCACTATTGAGGGGTTGGTTATTGACGGAATCAGAACTGATAATCCTGAAGTTATGGCTAACAAATTCAATGATTACTTTGCTAATATTGCTAAATCTCTCGCTGATAAAATACCAGATTCTTCAAACTCCTTTACCACTTTTATGAAGCCTCCGCTTCCGCAATCTTTTGGGCTTAATTTAACCTCCCCTGAGGAGATTTTAAATTTGGGCCATTCAATTCGTCTTTCCCATAGCAAAGGGGTAGATGATATCGACCCTTGCATAGCTAGTAGGCATTTAGCCAGTGTGGCTCAACCACTAGCAGATATTATAAACTGCTCTTTCACCCATGGTACTTTTCCTCAAGCTTTAAAAACCGCTAAAATTGTGCCAATATTCAAACAGGGTGCGAGGGATGACTTTACAAATTATAGACCTATCTCTGTCCTCCCCTACTTTTCCAAATTCTTTGAAAAAATTATGTACGAGCGTCTGTATAAATTTATCACTAAAAACAATGTAATTTTCCCATCTCAACATGGCTTCCAAGCCGGACACTCCCCCTCTATGTCTCTATTGAGCATGCAGGATAGAATATCGGCTGCAATCGAAAGAAACGAATACTCCTTAGGAATTTTCTTTGACCTTGCTAAGGCTTTCGATACGGTCGATCATGGTATTCTATTGCGCAAATTAGAAAGATATGGTATACGTGGTACCCAACTCCACTGGTTCAATAGTTACCTAGAAGATCGCTCGCAATGTGTCTACTGTAATGGTCTTTTCTCTGATCTAAGAGCTATTAAATTTGGGGTTCCTCAAGGATCTAACTTAGGCCCCCTGTTATTCCTCATATACATAAATGACCTCCCTAATGTCTCATCCCGCTTATACTTTATATTATTTGCAGATGACACGAACGTATTCTACTCCCATAGTTCTCTGGATACCTTATTCCAAATTGTAAACGCTGAACTATCGCTTGCAGCTGATTGGTTTTGTGCCAACAAACTTACTCTTAATTTAAATAAGACGAATTTTATTTTGTTTAAGTCTCATAGGAAAATTTGTCCCTCGCAGTATCCTATACTAAGTATTAATGGGACTCCTCTCTCCCGAGTTGAGTCCACAAAATTTCTGGGAGTTTATGTGGATCAGCACATGACATGGAAAGATCACATAAAAAGTATCTCCTCCAAAATTGCTAAAAACACCGGAATCATTGCCCGTACTGCACATATCTTACCTCCATCCATTCGTTTAAAATTGTATTACTCTCTAATATATCCTTATTTAGCTTATTGTAATCTAGTATGGGCCTCAACCTACACTACAAGGTTACAAAGACTGATAACTTTGCAAAAACGGGTGATTCGTATAGTGGCTGGTACTACTTATGGATCTCATACCAACCCTCTGTTTTTATCCATCTAGTTTAACTTACGGAAATCTTGAATGTTTCTATGTTTGTTTGAGCCACAGGCTAAAAAGTCAAATCTTGCGACGACTAATTCGATCACTTACAATCATTCAATCGTCCTGAAACTTGGCAGATAGACTCGCCCTCGCAGACACTTCATTCTATAAAACTTTCAGCTCCCCCAAAAAAGGCTAGCTTATAGAATCGGGGACTCAACTTTTCGAATCGGGGAATCACCTTTTCCGATACGCAGCGTTGCCATTGGCCGCAACAAAAACGGGCGCGCTGCCTCATTAAACGCACGCTATGTCGTAAAATGAACGCGGACTATTTTCAGAGTACACGTTATAGGATACTAGATGGATATAGTAAAAACTTTGTTTTTACGGGCCCTGTTTTTTAATTTTAAAGTATTAAAAGTAGAGCAGCTCAGGCTGTTCCAAATCTGTGAATTTATGTACAAGTACGACCGAGGCCTACTACCTCCAGTATACAAGGGATTCTTTAATCTTGCCTCAGAGGCTCACTCCCACTTAACAAGAAACTCCGTAAATTATAGAAGTGTCTTTGCCCGCTCAAACACTCGTCAGTTCTCAATAAAATCTATTGGCGCCACTACCTGGAATAAAATTCCTCAAAAAATCAGAAAATCTCCCTCACTTACACTGTTTAAGAATAAGCTTCGCATTTATTTAGTTGAAGGTAATTATTAATGCTTTGATGTATTAATCTTTTATTTCCACGTGTCTAACCGTACTTCCCACTCATTCCTTTAACTTTCGATAGGCCTATTTACTTTGAATTAGTTAAGGTTAGTTAAGATTTTTTATGTTAATCAAGTCAACAACTGTTGTACTAAGTAAAGCATCTTTCGGTCGCCACATATTCTGTTGAAATTATATAGAGTGTGTCCCTACCTAGCGGATCGGAACACATGGAGAAGGCTGACTATGACGGTCGCTAGGATTCAGCGAATCGACGGCACAAGGTGACAAGGTGACCTAGCGGGATCTTTGATCCCTTCAGGGCCTTCCCTTGTGGTATTCAACAATCCATACTTAAAAGTGCAATCTGATTTGTAATGTTATTGTTTATTGTTGTTTGGCTACAAATAAACGATTGATTGATTGATTGATTGATTGATTGATTGATTGATTGATTGATTGATTGATTGATTGATTGACAAATGTTTCACGGACAATAGGTTGACGACAAAAGGTTCACGACAAAAGGTTGACAATAGGTTCACGACAAAAGGTTCACGACAAAAGTTTCACGACAACAGGTTCACGACAAAAGGTTCACTAAAAATTCGAAACTTTAATGAAAATTTGTCGCTCGTCCGCGTGGGTACCGGCCCGCTATTCCGGGGGCCGCTATTACGGGGGTCCACTATTCCGGGGTCGAATATTCCGGGGTCCACTATTCCGGGATCCACTATTCCGGGGTCTACTATTCCGGGTCCACTATTCCGGGTCCACTATTCCGGGATCCGCCTGACTCTGCCATTCTGGTTCTGGGCTCCATTTATAATAATGAGTAGGATTAATGAACGCGTTGTACCTGCATAGGAGAGGTGGTTTTGTACTACTACACGAACTTGTAGATTTTCATCCGAAAATTAAAGGACGAGGAGATACAATGTCGACGTCTCAAACATGCAGCTGAACGTGGTGACAAATAAAAATGCTACATTGGGCGAATAACGATAGCTTTTCCTAGTTTCAATTACAGCTCTGCATTTGGAACATGTTCGTAGGTGTAGCCATAAAAAATGTTTGAGGGGTTTTAAGTTATCGGGGGTGGGGGTTCCATTGGAAATGGTCGAAAAAGTTCAATTTCTTTTAGTTTGCATATAATTACCTATAAAAAAAATTTCGGCAATTTATTTGGAGGAGGGGTTTGAACCCCACAAACTCCCCTATATACGTCCATGGATATGCTGGAGTCGACTCGTCGTTACTCGTGAGTTGTGACTCTGCTGGCATCATCCGTGCCTGGCCTGCGGGCTGCGGCGTGCTATGGGCCTCCACCACAGTGGTGCACTGGGGCCTCCACCACAGTAAATACGGCCCTGTACATATATATGTATAATTTGTATATGTACATTATATGTATATATATGCATGTATATATATGTTTGTATATGTATATATGTATTTATATCTATATACATGTACATATGTTATATATTTGGATATTAGTGTATATACATATGATATATATGCATGCATATGTATACATACATATATATATATGTATATAAATATATGTATGTATCTATATTAGGGTGTTTTTAAGGTACATGTGAAATTTGCAACTCAAAGATTTTTTATCGGCCAGTTCAATTTATCATGCCAATTGATGTATGAACGCCATATCCGAAATTATAGCCTGATCGGTGGGTATTTAGGACTTGCTCAAGGCGACCGAAATTGTAGGAACCCGGTTGCATTATGATTATAGGCATTCTATACATGATTTCAATACATGCCAGCCTTAGACCCCGTCTTAGTGGCCGGTTCCCAACTAATAAATATTCATGATGATGACGTAACTGATCTCTTGTTGTTTATGTCACTGACCTCGTGTTGCAAATGACGGGTAATGGTGGTTTTCATTAATGCATCATATCGCAGGTGAGATGGCAAAATTGACTAGAAAAAAAGCTGAGATTTGGTTGATAGGCAGTACTG
Source organism: Aporrectodea caliginosa (assembly GCA_020284085.1). NCBI lineage: Eukaryota > Metazoa > Annelida > Clitellata > Crassiclitellata > Lumbricidae > Aporrectodea > Aporrectodea caliginosa. Next base: position 10,182 of record JACEVL010002994.1, read on the forward strand.
AAGATCACTTCGGTTATGCGAAACTTCCTACACGAGGAGAGGTTCTCAAGGTGCTGTTCAATTTCCATACACTAAGAAATCATTTTCTGGATGACAGCGTGAAAGAAACGGAAGCTATGGTACTTCCAATTTGAGAAAGAGCACGGATTCCAACGAGGGCTAAGAATCATGTTTGGGATCAGCTACGACAGTAGTACGACATCTTCATTAGGAATGGCAAGACCTCAAAAAATTATTTGGAGGAAGTCAGAAACTGAAGAGGGTAAACGGGATTATTTCAGGGATTCCCTGCAGGACCTCTTTGACATTGCGCATAAAGATGCCGTGACAGTAATTAAGATAGAAGAGGTTCGACAGTTTTTTAAGCACAGCGTGAGAAAGGACGACGTGGTTCCATGGCAGGCATTGATGTCAAACTTGTATAGTAAGATGAGAGAGCACTGGCAAGATCAGCAGCACTTGCAGAGCATGAGGAACGTTATCGTGCTAGCACAGCTGCAGCTACGGAGGTTTTTCTGTTGGAAAAGTCATCTGAGGAATAGGCGTCATCAGATAGCTCAGAAAAAGAGCCAGAACCTTCGACGTCTGCTTGGCCACCGAAGCAACGAATGGGAACAATCTCTGTAGTTACTCGTGATGTTGCAGCAGCTCTAGATCGCACCAAAACCAGCAGCAGGAAGGCCTCTCACATTTTGTCTGCTCTTGCAGCATCCAATCTATATGCAGCACCAGCTGGTGAGCTGATTAGCAGTCCTTCAGCGATCCATCGAGCTAGGAAAAATAACCGTGCAGCTCTAGCAGAGAATAGCAAATCTATTCCTCTTACTCTTCACTGGGAAGGAAAGGATCGATCCAGATGTTACAGGGACAGGACGAGGGCCGAGATCAGAAGTTTGGGGATTGGAAGAAAGACTCGTGGCCAAGTGTTTTGAGACAACGGCAAGTAACACGGGTTGTAAGGGCGACGTATGCATCAAGCTGGAAACCTTTACATTGCAGCAACTGAGTACTGAATATCACAGAGACGACTACAAAGAGCTACTAGAGCTAACAATCCACCAAAAGGAATAAAGTTCAGGTACCCAGGGCATTTCACCGCGCGCGTTGGATGACACGTGCGATGTATGCGATCATGGTGTGGCTTTTCAGAGAACAATTTCCCATTCAACAACGCCAGAGCACAGAGGGGTCATCTCGACAATCCTACTCTCAAAGGTTTTGAATCATTTACTTCGAGTGTCACTTTTTGTGACAAAAACTTACGTGAAGTACTGGTTCACCTGTACCTCACCCAATGAAGCCCCAAAGAACGATCTGGAATTCTTGAAGGCAATCCATACTTACCAAGACAAGGAAGTCTCATAGGTCGCCCGACCAGAATTTTCCCGACACCTTTGGTATTTGTCGGAGACCCTAGTTAGCCTCAGCCTTTTTGACGACTCAGTCACCGTCGACGAAAAGCAGCGCATGGTCTACAGCATGCGCAACAATCAGGGATCTGATGAACCTCCAAAGAGTCTTCCTCCGATACATAATCCACATACAAAAGCACAACCCGACTTCTTCACCACTTCAACCACCAACATATTCCAGATCCTCGAATTGGATGACTCTTTTCTTGATCGAGACCCGCAACAATGGGAGTCTGAACAATCATACAGTGAGGCAAAAGACATCATATCCGCCCTAAGAGTGACGAACGATTTGGCGGAGAAAGGAGTGGCTGCTCATGCAGTCCTTCAATTGGTCGAGTACCATCGAAACAAATTCCCAAAAGCACTAAAGGGAATAAGTAAATGACAATTAACTGACAGTATTTCCTTTGATTTTGCCTCATAACTTATGTTTAAGTGCTGAAATTTGTTTGTTATCTTTGAAAATTGCAATGTATCACGTTGGTCTCTAAGTGATAATTCTTCCGGGGCTTTGAGCAAGTTCTAAATCTTTTCCGATTTTCATCTAATTTGGCAAATGACAATATTTTTCAAGGTGGAACACAAAAACAAACTGGCCGATATTAATTTTGAAACTTTAATTTTTAGAGAACACCCTAATATGTATATATATATATATAATTATATAACATTTGTGCATATATATAGATATAAATGCATATATATATATATATATATATATATATATATATATATATATATATATATATATATATATACGAGTAATATCGTGGCAGTACGCATTCTAGAAGTAACTAAAAATGCCCCGGATTCAATTATAACATTTAATGTAAAACTATATACAAAGCATATTTACAAGCACAATGATACCTGACAGCACGGCAGCAACGCAGTACGACTCTCCAAACACCACCAAAACCACGTCAGCAGGTCTAACGAAGACCTCTAATGCCGAAAACGTGTAGAACCCAGAACTGTCAGTCCAGAAGACGACGAAGTGCACACCACCAAAGAACATCAGAAAACGGTGCTTCAACAAGCACAAAGGACCAAACGGTGGTCGAAAGAAGAATACCCAACGAGGGTCAGCAACACCATAACGAGAACCACAGCTGGCCTCCCCAACATTGACACTGCTCACTCATCACCTGTCTGTTACGAACTGACCTTCTACGATCCCCACCTTACCAAGACCACTTTAAAACCAGTTCATCCGGTCAGTCATGCATCACGAACCTAAGGATGGTCTATCACACGATGCATTCACTCACACACTCACACACTCCTCTCCTGCCATACTATAGGGTCACCTCTAACAATATACAAACATATGTATACATATTCAAACATGTATAATTATATATGGGTATATTTCACAACCGGAGGCAAATTCAGAAATAGAATTAGAGAAAAATAAAGTCATGAAAAATTTAAAAAATTTCTTACACAAATATTTCCATGTCAGTGCTGAAGCATACTTAATATTGAGCAGAGCTTAAATTTGACAGATTTGGTCTAATTTTTCATTTTTGTTTTTTTACCATGTGAAACACACACAACTATGATTCCTAAATATTTACAACTCCGTTACGTACTAAATACACATTACAATATACCGCCACTGTTTATAATTAGTGATTAATTAGTATGAAGTATGCATTAATTTATTACACAGCAAAATAAATTATTATGACGATAAATTATCTACAAGTACCATTAAATAAATTCATTTTAATAGAAAAATAAAGTAACGGAGTTGTAGTAACGGAGTTGTAAAATATTCATAATTAGGTCTCCACGCTTACCGGCGAGTTAATATATAAAAATAGTTAGTTTATAGTGGCCAGGCTGTCAGTTTCAATATTATTTTGAAAAAAATTATATATATATACGCAAAATGCAATAATTACCGTCACGGAGTTGTAAATCTTTTTTATACTATAACATTACCGGATAAATTTTCGAAAATTGTCAACAGAAGCAAACATCCATATTGATTTCTTTTGGTAAAATCAATGCAGAAATGTTCACTGCTATCGAAGATGTCAATTCAAAAAAATTGAGTTTTCAATTTATTCCACAGATGGCAGAAACCCATTCGTAACGGAGTTGTAAGCAATATTTGAAGACAGAGGGTTTTATTTATTTTTATTTATTTAGTTCGTTAATAGGTTAATAAAAACCATATTGAGCAATGCATATATGTAAGTTAATGATCTAAAAATTATAAAACATCAGTTCAGCGCTTCAGCTGTTACCCTAACGCAACGTTGAATTAACGCACCATTAGAAAGGGCAATGCAATTTCGGGTTAAAATTTGACTTTATAATTTTTTTCTCATACTAATCATCTAAATAATATAACAGAAATAATTTTTGTATAACTAACTTATGCCCTATGATGTATTTAAAAATTAAAAAATTATGAAATTGTAATTTTACACTTTGTGTAAGCCGCCGAAAGGAGAAGACGGAAAGTAATAATAATTTGCCTCCGGTTGTGAAATATACCCATATATAGATAAATACATACATGTAGGTTATATATATGTACATATATATATATATATATATATATATATGTAACTATTAAGCATGTTAAAATATATTTTAAGATCGTCTAAGCTTTATTCCAGATTCCAAACAAATCGTCAATAAATCTGTCGTGGTCCCATTTAAGATTAGGGTATGTAATATAGAATCTTTCAAAGAACGTATAGCGCCTACGTTATTATGTTGGCAGCTTGAATATGTTTTACCATCGAACCATTCAACCTTTGGGCTTCGGACTTTAGAACCTTCGGACTATCGACCTGTTCCCCCATCTGATTGTATTTGTCTGTTCATTAGTCCGGAATAGCGAACCCCCGGAATAGCGGGCCCCGGAATAGTGGACCCCCAGAATAGTGGACCCCCGGAATAGCGGACCCCAGGAATACAGATAGGAAGGTAGGCGGCGCGTCAAGCGCTCGTGTTTATGTTTCGGCGTTATATTCTTAGTCATTTTCAAGAGTTAAAATAAGTAAACAAATCCCGAACTGTGTTTTTCTACTTCTTTACGCTTCCAGGATGTCATTATCATCAAGTTTGGTTTTATTAACTGCTCTACAAAAGCATTTCTAACGATTACAGAATCAACTGTCTAAGTGGCTTGTATTATCGCCCAACGACTCGGATCTCAACCATGGAAGCTAAAAATAGCCGACATTTCCTAAAATACTCAACTTCAGATCTGTTATTACTACGGGCTAGTGCGACTAAACTATCACGCCCTACTCGGAAAAATATATTCTCGCTGAAAATCTGGAATCCTAATCACCCAAAAGTAATTGCTGATCACCGCCCAAAAGATAAACACACATCGACGGGTGCTGAGCGACCACGCGTCTCGGCGGGGTGTAAAATAGGCTCATGGAACGCCTGTTCAATAACAAACAAGTCCTCCACGATACAGGCCCCGTGCACTAGGCGGGAAGCCCATCCTATACGTTCCATGCACGTGTTAGGCTCTACCAGTCCATTTATTTCATAGTCCTATTCCAACGTTCCACCACGCATGACTTTTCTTCATTTTCAGTTGAATATAGCTCAACCCCTAAAGACTTTACGTGTTTATTGTAGAATTCTGTTCCTTTATCAACCCAGAGTTTCACGGGTTTACGTCCGCTGCTCGTAAATATTTTCGTGAAAGCATCATACACAGATTTCCCGCTCTTATTTTGCAATAGCATTATCCAACCATATCTAGAAAATAGATCGATAACGCATAACAGATATTTCACACCATCGTTATCTTCAGCGAATGCGTGCATATCCACCAGATCAGCTGCCCAAATGTCATCTATACCCCCGACGTACACCTTCCTTTTTCTAAAATGCCTTACTACGGGCTTATGCAATTCATCCGCTAGTTGGTCAGTCCATTTCAAGCTTTTTTTAAACCTAATCCCAAACTCGATTTAGCTGATAATATAGGTTTAACTATAGTCCTCTCTATTCGTTCTCGTAAGCTCGGATTTGGAATACTATTCAAAGCATTAATCATAGCTCTATCGGCTACATTCCTATTAGCCGTATCAGAGTATTGATTGTAAGCTAAATCGTGAATATACGCAGCATTATCAACCCTGTCAACAGGTTTGGACCACTCTTTAGGAGTCCCATCAGGGTTCAACCGCAAATCTAACCTAGTTCCTGGTCCTGTAAACGAATGACCAGGCAAATGCATTTCTCCTGGGAATTTAGCCCACGGTAGCTTAATACCGCTTGTAACTGAATTTAGAGCACT
>JACEVL010002995.1:0-16690 GCA_020284085.1 Aporrectodea caliginosa
CTGCGTGTGGTATATTAAGGTCAATGCGGGATTTTCGAGATTTTGGCGTTTCTGGGTCAACTTTCAACCACTTTTCAATATACTTTCAACCACAATTATGATGATGATTATAATTATAATTATTATTATAATTGTGATTATGATTGATTATGATTATGATAGGCTAATGCTTGTGCTTATGCTTATGCTTATGATTATAATAATAATTATCATCATCATCATCATCATCATCATCATCATCATCATCATCATCATCATCATCATCATCATCATCATCGTCGTCGTCATCATCATCATCATCATCATCATCATCATCATCATCATCATCATCATCATAATCATAATCATCATCATCATCATCATCATCATCATCATCATCATCATCATCATAGACCCATCGGTGACCTATTTCTGTGCCATTTCAATGGCTTTCTGTACTTTTTGTGTATTGTGCCATTGTCTCCGAATCTCATTTTAATTTTATTCAAGCAAAGATGTTCTTTTATGTTAGGCAGCAGAGTTAAACTTGTTACAACATCTTATAACTACAAAGGCCTTTGACCTCGAGAAATTATTTTTGAGTAGTTCTCACCATTCGTATGGCATATTAAATACAGGCAAAATTGCTTCTATGCACCAGAGCAAAATTGCGATTTCAATTACTTATAGGTCTAATAATAACCTTGCAAGAGGTGTTCAACGGAACACCATTTTCGTATTCTATGCTTCAGCTTTGGCTAAGAACTGCCCATTTTCATAAACATCACATACAAATATAAGGAATTCAGAGTTTAACGACATCTTATGACAACAAGACAAGTGCCGTTGACGTAGGCATTAATAATTGTTTTAAACAGACCGTTCTCACCGTTTGTTTCTCATAATAATAACTAGCTTAAAATTAATCCTTAAGTAGAGCAGGTGAAAAGCCGACGCTTTTAACCACTCAGCCAGAGCGCCACCTATTGTGGTTCTGGTTCATTGGCTCAGATTAATGAATCTAAGACCAGAAGGCGCAGACGGAAAGACAATCTGCGTAATCATGGCTCCCTGATAATCGCAACAGGATGTGACTAATGCACGGGGTAGAGTGGTAGACGAAGGTAGGCAATCAAGGACAATAAGAACGAATCAAGGGTTAATTTGAATTTGAGGATCAGGCCATTGCCGTGGGCTTGGAGAATTGGCGACAGACAGACATACAGACAGACAGGCAGGCAGGCAGGCAGGCAGGCAGACAGACAGACAGACAGACAGACAGACAGTATGAGTACAAGTTATTACAGGAGCAGAATTTAACTGGATGGCAGCCATGCAAGGCGCACATCACGCCATTTTACCAACGTCATCTGGCGAATGAAAGGCTGAGTCGACCTTTGGAAGGGTAGCGGGAAGCGATCCCGCGTCCATGCTGGTCTTCTGCTCTTCACGCTAGCTTGAAGAGTTCGGCTTTCAGTCGTTGGTAGAAAGCAGCAGCGCAGGCGAAATTAACAGACGAGAATCAGCATTTTCTCGATATTCATTGATAACATGCTTCTTACTGCACCGGGTGCGATTTAGTTCGCGTGTATAAGTGGCGGATGAACAGATGGAGCTGAGGGCCGTCTGTTCGCACTGGATTGACGCCTCTCTGGTTACACAGTGGGCTAATTAAGTGAACACAACCGAGAACAAAGCGACCAAGAAGTCTAGAATTACGACGACAATGATTCGCCCGTCATCTGTCACTAGGTATAACGACCTCCACGCACAATATATCGATATAACTCCGCCACTATCCGTAGTGTCAATAGTGCCAGAGATGTTAATGTTATAGAGCCAGTCACTAGCTAGAGAAATGAAGAGGGTGATTCAACGGCCTGGTAACCACAAGATGTTGTCAAACATGTGAACTATATATATATATATATATATATATATATATATATATATTAATTTATTAATTTATATAAAATTATGATTAACGACATAATTACATGGCATCGTCATTACTCATTAGGCTGCTTTATAAATTGAAGTGCATGTCGGCAAAGGCCAAGAGTTAATTAACCCATTAACGCCCAATGATCCCATTTGGGAACACGCAGATAAATTTCAGTCTAAAATGAGTGTATTGTGTTATTTAGTTACTGTGTGCAGCTTTTGACTGTTAAATAGTCCAACTACGATATTTTAGCCTAATCTTGAGTTTGCAGAAATTTCTAGTGTGCGGCAGCCATCTTTGAAGTTTCGGGTTTTGTCAAAATTCGGCTGCTTTCGGTTTCTCATCTCTATATAAGGTAAGCGAATTTAAATTTTAAAAGTGTTTATGTGATTTAAGTGTAACATTAAGTAGCTACTGTTATGCCAAATGTGCATTTAAAAATCAAATGTATTGCGGTAGAAATGTTTAGTAAATCTTTGATGTTCCCAAATGGGAATATTGGGCACAAATGTAGTCTGTTCCCATTTGGGAACATGATGCATAAATTCATTGAGTTATTGAAAACTCCGCATTGAGTGCATTACTACTGTCTATATTTATAAAAGAATATGAGATAAATTAGAATTTTTAGTTTACTCAGCACTCACACCTTATATAATGCCTTTTTCAGATGTAAAGAAAGGTCTCAGTCAATACGTTGTTACTTGTCTACCCAACTGCATTACCAACCCGACGTGCCATGAGGTCTACTACGACAACTTCTTCATGTGATAGCTGTGAGATGGCAGGACAAACCAGCGTGTGACTGTCGCTACCAATTTCATTGCAATAGAGCCATTTGAAAAGCTGGAGCTCAGCCAAAAAGTTTGTGGTTGATAAAAATCAACCAGCTGTCATTAGAAAGCATAGGCCTACTCTTCACATGGGTGTTGTGGGCATTCTGGACCCCTTCATGTCTAACTATCACCTCGTGTTTCGATCCAAGAAGTAGTCGTGGCACTCGTGCCACTCTTTATCAACGGTTTGAACATGCATGGCTGTTGTTGCTGCTTGGCCTCTTCACGTGGAAGTCTGTGGATTGTCTGATCACCTGGCGTTACGACGGCAAATTGTGAACAATACCACACAAACGATTGGACAAGCCTCCAACAGCTCTATCAGATAGCCACTCAGTCAGTGACATTCGCTTCGATGGAGTCGATCATCATCTGGGCTCCAAGTGCAAGACAGGCGATATGTCGATGGTGTAAGAAGAATACAGGATGGTTTTACTTCATCTACACTGCGAGCACTAGTATGATATACTATCATATCATCGCATTTGAGACAGAATATTGTCAGTCTCTTGGAAGGCATTGTGGAGAAAAACCTGGAATATGTTGATGTGTATGATCATTGTGTTCAGTCGCAGAATGAGATTGTTACGAATGGCAATGTTATCCTTGGCACTGCTTTATAACTTCTGAAAACTAGTCACTTCAACATTGATGTTTAGTTTTATTGCTCTAGCAAAGCACCCTGTGCTGTGCATAAAGTTAAACTAGTGTAGAAACTGAAAACCGCGAATTTAACAGATTATCTGCAATAAATTTGCATGGTGTTCCCAAATGGGAACAGACTCCATATGTGCCCAATGTTCCCAAATGGGAACAGCACGCCATCTAGCGGCTGATCGCGGAATCACATAAATACAAGTTCCAAGGACCTTACCCTAGCATCATTTCCTATATTCCCAGGTATCATAAAGATTGGCCATTGGGGGACAGTTTGGGCACTAATGGGTTTTAAGGAAAGTTTCACATTCTTTGTTTGACACTCTAACGACGAGGTGTAGGCCTACTAAAAGTGAGTAGGAAACTGATACAGCTTGTCGTCAAAGTGTGAATCGTAGTCGAAATCCTATGATTTTAACAGCGCCCAAAAGAGTCGCAACTAGTGAATGTGAATGTAGACGTAGGCCTATACACGTTTTCCTACGAAGTTGCTCATTTTTCACTGAATTGATCTGGTGAGATCCTCACCACTGCTGCCCGTTTGAATGGGTGCCAACTGCCACGCCATTTAAGGTTCCCGTGTACGGAACTACGGATCCTGCTAGCCCAAGCTTCAAATCTCTGAAATAGGCAAGTGTCCCATAGTCTAGGACCAGCAAGAGAAAGGAGAGCCTCCTCAGAGCCGTTCTTTTCCACGGTACAGAGAGATTCACTTCGTTAAACTTCCATAATTTTCTTACTTTTCATAGGCCTACATGTATACATACGTAACAAGGGGTCGACAACCGGGTCTTAAGATTTAAGAATATCCTCCTCTTAAGACCCGGTTGTCGACCCCTTATACGTAGGCTATGCATGCATCACGTAAGAAAATCATGGAAGTTTAACGAAGTGAACATATGGCGAACCACTCAGCATACGAAGGTGTCATCCGAATGGGAATTCGGTGGATGTCCGGCGGTGGATGTCAACAGCGGCTTATGTCGGACAGGGGCATCGACTTAATGGCGGAAGATGACAAAGCAGTTTTCCCTTTGGACGGCTACCAATCCGATTATCGGATTCTTTGATGTCCTCTAAAAGGTGTTATTCAGAAGCCTACGTCAGCCATATACGTTCGGATGGCTTGCTTTCAAGCCGCCATGGACTGCGCCCAGAAGAGGAAGTCGCACGAGAATTGGATAACGGCGGCGAGGCTATAATTACGTCGGCGACGAGGCTATTATGTTGACCAATGAGCGCCGGTCAGAAGCAACGATTAAGCAGATTAAAGACTCTGAGAGACGCGTTGGAAAGTCAACTTCGTCATAAGATCAGTGTGATTCTCCTTACAGACTTTACTTTAGTTATAGTTACAGTTAATGTTTTTTTTATTTTAGTTATAGTTATAGTTATAGTTAGTATTAGTTTTTAGTTATAGATATAGTTATAGTTAATGGATTTTTATTTTAGTTAATTTTTGTTACTACTTAGTTACAATAATTAAGGCTATAAGCAAAATTGTGCCTATTAACACGCTGTTTCACAATTTGCTCAGAGCTTGGAAAGCCTTTGAAGTTTTCGTTCTCATTTATGTCGAATCGTCCATGTTGCACTTCCTATTTTTTTGTATTAACGAAAATAAAGTTGAATTTTCGTTAGTGTTATTTACGTTATAGTTATAGTTATAGTTAATGATATTTTTAGTTATAGTTATCGTTAACGAAATCATTTTATTTTCGTTAACGAACATTTTCGTTATCGTTAACGAGAATCACACTGCATAAGATCGGAGAACAAACTCTAATTATTAGTGGTCCACTTTTTGTCACGTTATTTCGAAATAAGACTCTTCTTAGATCTGTTAGACAGCAATACAACAGGTTCCTGAAACGCGCTATATAAGTGTTCGAATAGATAGATAGGCTACATAATACCGATTATTTCATTGAAAACTGAGCGAGTCGAGCAGTGGCGTAACTAGGGGTTCGTGCGCCCGGGGGCAAGAATTTTCAGAAAAATTTTGTCTCAGTTCCGCAAAAATTTCTGATGACCTTTTTCTTTTTTTCTTTTCCCTTTTCCGTCTCTTTCTCTGCTTTTTCCACCAACAAACTTGTCAAATCTGATTTTGCGCCCCCCTTTTCCCCCCCCTTTCCCGCGCCCCTTTTTAAAACTATTTTTCTATTTTACCTGATTTCTTTAACAAAAAACACATTTTCAGACCTAATTTTGCGCCCCCCCCTGCGCCCGGGGGCGGCCGCCCCCTGCCCCCCCTCGTTACGCCACTGGAGTCGAGGACATAATGTCATCTGTTTCCTAAAGGCTAACAGTTACTATTACTCTTCTGACCTTGGCAGCCATAAAATGCCGTCAAAAATTACAAAGACAAACTATCAAGAAATGTTTATAATTATTAATAGGCCTATCTATAAAAATTATTATTATTAAAATTGTATAACCTTGTAGGTCCTAATAATTAGCCCTAGTCGACTTAGGCTGTAGCCTGTAGGTTTAGGCCTACGCAACGTGGACTTGTACGCCACTATATATGTACGGTAGGCTACTTTTGCTTAATATTTTATACTATTTCTTTTGCATTTTCAAGGATTTTATTTTGTAATGGTTTATTATTTAACACGCATACGTGCGTAGGCTATATAATTATATATAGGGGCCTACGCATGTTTGTCAAAACTTGCTGCTAACAGTAAATTTATTCATCATTCCATGTTGACGTAATTTATTTTTTAGTGGAAGATCCTCGATCCATCACGGCCTCAAGGTAACCATACATACCCGTGGCACATTGGATAACATCTTACATCTGGCACAGAGACCGAGAGGTACCGAGTTCGAGCCCCCGTTGGGCGGATTTGCTTTGTAGGCTGCTATTAGCGCCGTTGTATTGCAGGCTGTCTGTTCTGTTAGTAGTAATTAAGATTTAGATTGCATAACATGTAAATGTACAGCGCAGTGCGTTTGTCAGACGCTTATTAAAGAAAAGATATTATTATTATTATTATTATTATATAGAGAAATTATGTTGCATGTTGTTCTAATTTATCTAAACATTGCCTTAATCTAAGTTTCAAACATCAAACAAGACCTTATATAGTTTATCAATGCATAAGTTGCGTACTTGTCAGCTTATTTAACAAGTCCCGATTGCTTATTTTTAATAAACGAAAATTCATTGAAAAATTTAATTAATTGTTTGCCTCTATGCTACATCTATACTCTATGCTGGCTTCCGCCGGTAGTTAGATCTTCGCGCCATTACTTTCTTTTCGCTTTTCTCAGCCTTTCAGTTTGGTCGACGAACTGCGAAACGTGCAAAATACACAGAATTATATCAAAATAGTCTATTTAATTTAGAAGAATTGTGCAGAAATGAATTCGTAAGTCATTCAACAATACTTGGTGAGGGGCTTATTGTATTTGTAACACTTAGGTAGTGGTATGAAGAGACAACGGACGCGGCGTCGCTTCCCGCTACTCTCTCGAAGGTCGACTCGGCCTTTCATTCGCCAGGTGGCGTTGAAAAAATGAGCAGTAGGACGTGATGGGCGCCTTCCATGGCTCTCTAACAGTTAAATTCGACTCCTGTAATAACGTGTGATCATGCCTTCATACTATGAAATGCAATCATTCTGCGTGGTTGTCAGTTTGAAAATATTAAAAGAAGATTATTATTATTACTTAAGGTAGGCCTACTTGAATGCATACATACAAACATGCATGCCTGTTGGTGCAGACAGATTTGACAGAATCGTTAAAAAAATAGTAGACTCGAAATTTCACAGCACCCACAAAAACGAAGTTGCAGGAACCAGCAAATCACAGCCTGCGCTTAATCAATACAAACCCCAGAGAGACAGTCAGATGGCTAAGGTGGATGGTGTTTAGTGTTGAAACGGTGAGGGGAGGAGGAATCTGGATAGGATTTGTGGAAAAAGTAGTTTTCTGTTTTGAGTGAAAGACCTGTGGAGAGTTTGCAAGAAGTGTGGTTTTGGCGAGTTCGAAGGATAGATGTAATACTGGCGGGCGTTTGTTCCAAAGAAGCACTAGTCGTGTCAGTAATGGGGTCTTGAACTATGGATTATTGATGATAACGTTTCATACTTAAAGAAAGGCCACGCAAAGGAACCTTTCAAAAGACTAATCTTCTGCTTGACAAATTCAAGCAAGGTATATTTGACGAAATAAGACCGTGACAATTTCGCCCAGGGCTGTGTAAACTTGTGGCTCAGCAAATAGTAGAAGTATAAGTGGGATGAGGGATTTAAATATGTTGTGGTAGAAGTAGTAGTTGGATGAGCAATGAAAACATTGCTGAGATATGTTTTAAATAATTTTACGACGCTGTACTTATTTGGATTTGGGTCTAAGTAGAGTTGTGGGTCTTGTGCTGTAGGTTCATCATGCAGAGTTGATGCTTCGAGAGGCCACAGAGGAGAGCATGTCGGTCTTTTTCCAGAATTGCTATCTACCACCAAGTTGGATGCGAAACCTTGAGAGTCTGACTGCTGGAATGGGTCAACCCTGACATGGTGTGTGTTTGTTGTTGTTGTGATAATTTGCCACAGAAAATTTAGAGCATAAGTTTCTCGCTCAAAATGAGCCAATCCCCTCGACCCCGGTCGCATGACCGTGTTTTACCATTAGCTGACAATAACATGAAAAAACTGTTATAGTTCGAATGCTTTATTCATACTGACTATTGATTGCTTGTTACATATGATGTGTGTACACGAGAATGTGGATTGTAGCTGGTTCAACAAAGAATATACTTACGTAAGTTGGTGCTAAATGTTTGCCAGTCTAAATCTGTATCTAGATCAGGGCTGTTAAAGGCTTGGTTTTGGTTTTGGTTTTTGGTTTTAAAAACCAAAAAAAACAAAAATCTCCAAATTTTTGTTTTTTGGTTTTTTACAAATTTCAAAATTATAAATGCCAAAAATGTCGTCTCTTCAAGTCTCTTGGCAATTGTTGTAGGGTCTTTGTTAACTTCATTTTATGACATTCTACGGTTCTACTGTTCTAGTTAATTTTCATTTATATGCATCTGATTAATTTGAACGGTATTATGTCATTTTTTAGTTTTATATATCCGAAATAGGAAAATCTCAAAAACAAAAAAAAAAAACCAAATAAAACAAAAAACCAAAAACCAACTTTTCATTTTGAAAAAGTTTGGTTTTTGCACCCCTGATCTAGATTGATCACAAAATGCTAAGAACAATGCATATCACGTGCACATTGAATTTGAAGCTGCAACTCGCTCTTAAATGTTTACTAAAACTTGGAAACTAGGTTGCAAAGCATTGTGTTAGACTACAGAAATATGCTTATAATTTATCGGTAATACTGTTTTTGGTGGCTAATTGTAGAATCCAATTTTCCATCGTCTTCTCAAGTCTCTGTGTTTCTTCCGCGTTGTGTCTGTCTTGAACAACGTCTTAAAGTTCGGTCCATTCGGATTTGACGTCTATGAACATACGGATGGGAGACGTTAGAATCTGTGCGAGTCAACTGAAAGTGTTCCTTGCAGAGTATGAAGACATTCCATACAAGGTATGCAGATAGTGCTATAAACATGTTCCGTGTTCATTTGCTGCCTTTAGCAATTAAGCATTTAAGCATGATACTTTATGTGAATTTCACTAAGATGATTGATATTATTGTTTAATCTTGCAAGACTCAAACTAGGTATGTTAATCTGGGCTGTATTATCTGTTAGGTACAGTACTTAGGCACTGTGCCTAGAGCCTATGAACCTTTCAGGGTCCTATACAAGTCTGAAAATGAGATGCTGAAAAAGTTAATGAATGAATTTAACATGAAAATGAAGAGAGGAAATTTCAAATTCTGATTAATAAATTTTGTAATTGTACTGAAACATCTTAACTTTAGGATATTAACCCCTTTACCGGCTACCCCGAGAGGCACTCGGGCTGTGTTATCTTTCATTATTCGGCTAGCCCGAGTGGGCTGCGGGCTGTACTTTGCAAGCGGATAGGTAATCGGCAAGCCCGAGTCACTCTCGGGGAAAGTTATATATGGGTTTAGTATTCATTTATTCGCCAGATGGAACTTATTTTTGGAATATTTATGTTGCACCCTTATCCAAAATGGCGTCGAAGAGAGGATACAGCGCGAGCCAAGTTCGGCAAATTCTCTTAGATAGCAGCGATGAATCGTCGGTAGGCTAGTCGACAGCGAAAGTGAAGTAGAGTCGAATGAGGATGATTTCGAACATTCGGATAGCAACGAAAGCACGGAAACGGTGATCTACGATGCAGGATCAAATTTTGCTTGGTCTGATAGATGGTTGAAGAGACAAATAAACGTTCCGAGGAGCTGATTCAAGGCCTTCGGAAACCGAAGTCAAGGTTGTCAAAATGGGTTGATATTGACCAAAAATAATTAAATAAACAACATTAAACAAATAACTTGAGATTTAAAATCAAAACTGGGTGTGCGTGAATCATGAGTAAACATGGTGTCAATAAATAATGTGGATGTGTAATTATGCGTTTAGATTTAATGTGGAGCTGGCATTTGGGGTCTACAAATGCAAGAGTGCTTAGGGCCTACAATGACCTTAAAACGGCCTTGATGTTAATGTTGAGCAGGTTTGTGATGCAATGTTTATTTAACTGTATTGTGTGTGTACACTAGATTTTGATATCTGGGAATTTGACCAATCTTTCTTATAAATTATGATATCTGAGAGTAGTTTCATGAATATCTTATTAATTGATGCCCAGGTATTATGATTCTTGCACTATTGAAATCACTAGATCAGTATTGTTTTGCATTCTATTGTGTTGTGGTTGTAGGTTTTGTTGTATACAGCGGTTCATGTCGACTATCGTGGCTGCGTGACAGATGACTGGGATCGACATTGTCTCATAAATATTCTCAACGATTTCTACTGTCCCGAGGTTCTTTAGACCAGACGTACTTACTCACCATCAGGAATCTACGACAAATCAATCCAGAATGTGACCAAGCCTTGATGTAAGCTACAATAATTCGGATCGTTATTTAAGTTAAAAATTAATGGAAATATTTGTGGTTTCTCTATTCTGAAATACTTTGTTCTGTTTTATAATTAATTCCTGCATCATCCTGTTTGACTGACTTCCAAACGACAGCATATGTAATGTCATGTTTAATGTGGATCCCGACTCCCACCATGCAAGCTTCCCTTGCTATTACCTGCCTTAAGTGCTTCAATCATGTGTACATAGTGTGCTCGATGCAGACACTCGTTGTGTTTAATTTTTTGGATTTAGTTAACTAGTTGAGCTCTACAACTTTTGGCACTTTCATGCATAACCTGTTGCTACCTATTCCCATGTACATGGGTAACCCTGTCAGTGGGACCCTGGTCCCTTAAGGGTTTCTCACCCTTTGCTTTTTGTTGGCCAATGTATGATCTGTTTGTGATGAACATTCTAAGATAACTTAATTTCTAAGTCCCTGGGGAATGAAGTACCTCATAGCATACATTTTTTTATGATTATGTAATCACAGATTTACTTAATGTCTTTTCAAGAGAAACTCATCAGAGGTTCTCTCGACCTTACAACGGAAAACTAGGATTGAACAAAATGGTTTTCATGTGTGTGCGGATTAGAGGTAGGGAAAGAGTTGAGAAGGTTGTGAAGCAACATGCATGTAATCTGCACATTGCATGCCCTTGACCATGATCCTGCCTTGTGACTTAGTATGGAAACTTTATATGCAGATACAAAGGAAGGTCTTTGCAGTGGTACTTTGGCTAAATGACAATATTGCAACCTTTGGATAAAGCACTGTACTTGTTCATGTAAGTAAGTAAATAAGTATATTCTTTATTAAACCAATTGTATATCCACACTTTGGTGTACATACATTTATACAGAGTATAGCATTCTTATTATAAACGATATGCGTGTGAGATTGTCCGCTTGTGGAATAAAACGGTCATGTAATCTCCGGCGCAGGGAGTAGGGAGCGGCTTTTTTTTGGAGGGAGGGTATCCCATGGAGTACATGCCCCGGGTTTCGCAAGACCGCAGAGGAGGCATGAGTCAGCAGTGTGGCAAAGATGTTCAAACGATGGACTGCCCTGTGGCAGGTACCGCAGATGAATCTATCACGAATTAATGTGCTCTTGGTTTACACACCACTGTGCTTAATGCGAAGTGATGTTATGACTCCAAAGCTATTAACTAACATGCCATACAAAAACTGCAGTGTAGCACTAAATGTTAACTTTTCAACGTTATATCCTTTTTGCACACGATTTGGTTTACTTGTCATATCATAAAGCATGCTTTTCTTCTAAACCCTTGGCCAAGTAACCAAGATGTGAGGGGTCAGCTCTTGACTGGGAAACCAATGCAGCTCGTCGTTAAAGTAGGTGGAAAATGTTTGGGATTTTTTAAATGTATTGAACAAGCCTCTTTTTTTGCCAATTAATTGTAAACAAGGGAGCCAGTATAGATAGCAGAGGTCAGTTTAAAAAGGTGAGTAAAGAGGACATATAGAAGAGTTGAAAGTTCACACAATATCCCACTACTATTTATGGCAACAAAGGCCGAATTATTTTAAGTAGTTCTCACAGTGTCTAAGGTGTCGTTCGATGTTAATTTCAAATTCATTTATAACTAAACTGTTGGTAAAAGCGTTACGTAACGTTCAGCTCGACCCACCCACCCTCGTAACGTTTGCAATATTGTTTTCAAGGACCCCACCCACCCACCCTGGAGCGTTACGTATTTATGCAATGACCCCTAAGGGAAAATATACTACTTTGTAATTATTTGGCACGGGTATGCAATGTAAATTTTTACATGGGAGCTCCCTGTTCAACTTTCAACTACGCACAGTAGATGGCACCTAGATGGGTTCCATGCAGGTTCCATGTGGAAATATTGGTCCTGTTATATCGATATGCTATACGACTTGAAAGCCATCATCTTTTAGATGTTTTATAGTAGGCCTACTTTTGAAGACAAAACAAAGATCTTTCCATTAACAACAATTTAAAAAAAACAGGTAAAAATCATCAAAATGTCACCGACACTTAACCAGAGGCCGTCTGGTATCACAAGTCACTAGCGAAATCTATAAACTAGCTGATTTAGCGCTATTACAAACAGCATGTAGCTAAAAGCTGAAAAGTAAGAAAATGGGAAAACTTGCATTTTGCCACAAAATCACCAACAAACAACTGTTTAGGGTAAAATAACAAACAATACTCGTCAGATATAGGGTTAAAAAACAACAGATGATACTCGGAAACATGTTCTCATCAGATAAACGTTCTATTAGAAGCCGAGACGACATGTCCAACCAACACTGTCCAGTGTAAACAACGTCGCCTGGCTTGTGGTAAAGTCGGTCTGTATAGAAGGGTCCAACAACCAAGCGACTTTCTAGGAGTGGAAAATCCTGGAGATTCTGCATAGCTAAACACAATAATTTCAATATTAATTGTATTTATAGCAATCTTTATTCACCAAAATATAAAAAAGTTATACAGTACTACATGTTTACAGCACCACAAGAAGCATTGCATTTTGTAATTTCACATTTATGTACCATTGCTTCCAGATTCATCTACACTTAATATATCCAATGTCATGTAAACATTGCAAAGAATTGAATTAATGTTACATAAAAACTATAACAGACTGATTTCAAAGTTACAACGTCCAACAGAATTATTATAATTGTAATTGTAATCGAACATTTATATAGCGCTGCTCAAAAATCAGCAGCGTTCTCGACCTGCTTCAGTGCCTGCGTCAGGAACAGAAAAGTCTTAAGGCGTCTACGGAACTGGGAAGGTGAGAGGGCTAGTTACTCAAGGCGAACAGACTGGGGAAGAGAGTTCCAAGTTGATGGGCCAACACGGGCAAAGCACCTAGAGTGGGCTGTAGCAGAGCGCATGCGAGGGACAACCATTATATTAACGCATTCCAGATTAAATAGCGTGTTACATAGCAAGAAAGCTAACTACCACTTGAGGCTTCTTCTTCTGCTAAGGGTTTCTCATTTGAGGCGATCGATCGATCGATCTCCTTGGTAGATCGCCTAGCAAAGGTCTGGTTGATCGATAAATCGATTGCGCTCGATGAGTTAGACTCCAAGAGGAACCTGGGGCCAGACCATTATTGCATTTACCTAATTTACATTACTTGTGTAAGTTTGGACTAGGACCGATACAAAATTGCATCGACAAGCAGATGAGGCTAATCGACGGTTAATAAGTATTGCCTATATTGTAGCAGTTAACGGACGACCATATTATAATATGCAGCTATTCGAATACGAGTACACAAAATACGATGTAGGCCTACACATAAGGTTCGGAGGTCGATTGAGCATCGATCGCCTACTCAATCCAGCACGATCGATTTTCAAATCGCCTTCTATTTTCAAATGAGAAGCTCTGCTTCTGCTGTTGCCATCGTGACGAAGACCCGTCCCTCTCTTCCGCGGACTTCTTCTACAACAGCCGCAGTTCGTGCAACAAAACAGCAGAATTCATTATAACTTTTGTAGCTCTCCAAATTTTCTTGGTTCCACAGAATCACAAAGCCATCATTAATACCACTGACCTACAAAATTTACCACGATCAGAAATACAGGCAGGCACTAATGGTTAATAAGTAAGCATGTATATTTTTTATTAAACCGTTTGCAGAAGAGTGGTATTCTGGTGTACAGACATAGTAGGGACAAATTATCAAAGCTGAAATATCTTGATGAACACACAAACTGACTTGTATCAAGGTAAAAAAATCGACTTCAGAATCGATTATTTACTGAATCCAGTCACATATAGATTTTCAAAATCGCCTTCTATTTTCAAATGAGAAGCTCTGCTTCTGCTGTTGCCATCGTGACGAAGACCCGTCCCTCTCTTCCGCGGACTTCTTCTACAACAGCCGCAGTTCGTGCAACAAAACAGCAGAATTCATTATAACTTTTGTAGCTCTCCAAAATTTTCTTGGTTCCACAGAATCACAAAGCCATCATTAATACCACTGACCTACAAAATTTACCACGATCAGAAATACAGGCAGGCACTAATGGTTAATAAGTAAGCATGTATATTTTTTATTAAACCGTTTGCAGAAGAGTGGTATTCTGGTGTACAGACATAGTAGGGACAAATTATCAAAGCTGAAATATCTTGATGAACACACAAACTGACTTGTATCAAGGTTCGGAGGTCGATTGAGCATCGATCGCCTACTCAATCCAGCACGATCGATTTTCAAATCGCCTTCTATTTTCAAATGAGAAGCTCTGCTTCTGCTGTTGCCATCGTGACGAAGACCCGTCCCTCTCTTCCGCGGACTTCTTCTACAACACCCGCAGTTCGTGCAACAAAACAGCAGAATTCATTATAACTTTTGTAGCTCTCCAAATTTTCTTGGTTCCACAGAATCACAAAGCCATCATTAATACCACTGACCTACAAAATTTACCACGATCAGAAATACAGGCACTAATGGTTAATAAGTAAGCATGTATATTTTTTATTAAACCGT
Source organism: Aporrectodea caliginosa (assembly GCA_020284085.1). Taxonomy (NCBI): domain Eukaryota; kingdom Metazoa; phylum Annelida; class Clitellata; order Crassiclitellata; family Lumbricidae; genus Aporrectodea; species Aporrectodea caliginosa. The sequence goes on from JACEVL010002995.1 coordinate 14,954, forward strand.
TTGCAGAAGAGTGGTATTCTGGTGTACAGACATAGTAGGGACAAATTATCAAAGCTGAAATATCTTGATGAACACACAAACTGACTTGTATCAATAAAAAAATCCACTTCAGAATATTATTTACTGAACAGTCCATATAGAAGGTCAAGAGTGGCGTTCGGATCGACTCCCCCGACCAGGAGAAACCTGCTAGAATATTATGTACTGAACAGTCCATATAGAAGGTCAAGAGTGGCGTTCGGATCGACTCCCCCGACCAGGAGAAACCTGCTAGAATATTATGTACTGAACAGTCCATATAGAAGGTCAAGAGTGGCGTTCGGATCGACTCCCCCGACCAGGAGAAACCTGCTAGAATATTATGTACTGAACAGTCCATATAGAAGGTCAAGAGTGGCGTTCGGATCGACTCCCCCGACCAGGAGAAACCTGCTAGAATATTATGTACTGAACAGTCCATATAGAAGGTCAAGAGTGGCGTTCGGATCGACTCCGCCGACCAGGAGAAACCTGCTAGAATATTATGTACTGAACAGTCCATATAGAAGGTCAAGAGTGGCGTTCGGATCGAATCCCCCGACCAGGAGAAACCTGCTAGAATATTATGTACTGAACAGTCCATAGAGAAGGTCAAGAGTGGCGTTCGGATCGACTCCCCCGACCAGGAGAAACCTAGCAGGCTCCATTCGTGGCTTCTGTCTATAAGAGTCATGCCCTTTCAGGAGACCGTGGCCATAAGTAGTTGATTTCCTTGGATAAAACATGCCTGGGGTTTATTATAACAGTTGTGAAGAGAATTATCGGCCAAAGTTTGGGCTGTCAACACAGAGATACTCAATATTCCAGGTGCATCATCCTGCTTATGACAGATTCTCCATCACAGCTGAAATATCTTGAAGAATACACAAACTGACTTGTATCAATAAAAAATCCGATTCAGAATATTATTTACGGAATAAACCGAAAACTAAGTCCAGCGTCACACGCGGATCCAGTCCTCCAACCAGTAAGTACCTGGACCTCTCCATCCTTGCCTTCAGAAATAAACCAACATACAATGATTGAGTGAGCAACTTGTCCAGTGTTGACATTATTTGTCTTTACAAGTTAAGAGTTAATTAAAATCCTCGTTATGTGGCAGTGCAGCAAAAAAAAATGAAGCAATTGAAATGTTTTTATCATTTGAACATTAAACTCGGCAGCCCTTTGTTTTTAAGTGGTTCCGAAGATGTAGGCTACTCTGTTAGAAGTTTTTATAATCACACTGCAAATTAACATGGAATGCTTAATAATTTTCTCTAGCTTACTTTTAAAAGTCGTGAGTGTCCACCGAGACAATACTGTCATCCAAGCCATATTCGACAAGTCTACAACTTCTGACTTGAAGAATTTGTGCCTGAATGTTCCTTTTGGCTTCATAATAATTTATACCTGTGTCCTGGAAGTGTTTGACTCGGTACTAACTAAAAAACCAAAAACTACTAAAATACAGGTAGGGAAAATTATTAAGCATTCCATGTTAATTTCCAGTCTGTTGTTTAAAACAAAATAATTCTTTTACCCTTTTCGTTGGCGTTGGTCCAACCGTGGGCACGGCTCTTCCAGCATTAGGTTGTGGAATAACTGGCACGATCAGACCACCAACTGGTCCAGCATTAGGCTGTGGAATAGCTGGCACGATCAGTCACCAACTGGTCCAGCAGGAGGATGGCCATTACCGTCCGCCTAAAAAAATAC
>JACEVL010002996.1:0-15358 GCA_020284085.1 Aporrectodea caliginosa
AGTCGGACTTGGAAGTACAGATATATGTCCACGATCGGTAGACTTTCAATTGTCACTCTTGAGATCCGGGATGGAAGTCCCAAAGAAAATAGACCAATCGGGATCACACAAGTGAGGGAGCTCATCAATGATTTACCATGAGTAAGTCAGTAGATATATATATATATAATATACTTATATATATATAGGTATATAATTATATATATATATATATATATATATATATATATATATATTCATGTTTATTATTTATAAACATACCGAAGCATGAATATGTCAATTATAATATACAGCAGATTAGTGAGGCACGGTGGCCGATTGGTTTGAGCGCTTGACCTGTATGGCGGAGAGTAAGGGTTCAACCCCCATTGAGGCGGTTCCTTTGCGTGGAAATTCAGCAGGTCCTTTTCTCGCAATTGTAATCTGACATTTATAAAGCGCCACTTCAAGATTGGTCTTATCAGTGGCACTCCCGCCTCGAACAAGCGAAATTTCTGTCAAATAACTTCCTGCTCTTGCGAAACAGTGGAAGGGAAAAACTTAGTAACTCAAGACGCAGTTCCAGCTGGTTACTGGTTAGTCCAATTACATAGGCAAAGCTTCTAAACTAAGCAGTATGCATACGAGGGACAGTCATGAGCCCCCGGCCAGCCGACCGAATGGTGCCGCTATCAAAGAGACCGAAATGCAGAAGGCCCTAAGGTATCATGATGGAGCAGAGCCAACAAGACAATTGTGCATAAGGGTCAGGATCTTAGACTGAATACACTGCCCAGCGTCATCGATATTCTTCTACAGAGTTGGTCGTGTGTGCACTTCTGAACTTTGGAAGGAGGGCAATATCTCAAAGACAGTTGGATTGTATTACGTTGCAATGTATTGTATTGTATTGTATCTTCATACATACGCGCAGAACTTATCCGTTTGCGATCTGAAGCAGCAGATGCCACCACTGTGGCAGTGGATGTCCGTCAGGTTGCCGCAAGGTGTCGCTGTTTCCGGACACACAGCAACTGTGGCCGCCCCTGTCCACACAAAAGCAGACATCTTATTACGAATCGCTGTATGCATGGCCAAGCATTCTAACTAATCTATTGGGACTTCTATAGCGCCTTCAATAAATCCGAGTAACATCGCAACGAAAAAGTGAATTCGCAATTAAAAGACTGCAGTAGCCTATAATTATATTCCAGGCTTGCCGCACAAAGTGCACAGTCGAGCAGAGCAATCGAGGGTTGACGATAGAGTAAAGGTAAGGGCGGTTGTGTAGGGTAGGCAATGGCAAAGTAGGGTACGGTAAGGCATGGTGAGTAGGGTTATGGTGGGCATTGTAGATTGGGGTGTTGTAAGACAGGCTTGTTCAAGGCAATGAACGTTAAGACGTGGTTTAGGATAGGATTGGCTATGGCAAGGTAAGGCGAGGAAGAGTCAGGTATAGGGCTGGGTAAAGTAGCGTATAGCAACGCAGTGTAAGGCATGTTAATGTAGGCAGGCGCGTAACTAGCATTACGCAATTACGCAACTGCGTAAAGATTTTAGCAGCTCTCAAAATTTTTTAACCGTTTAGATTACTTTTTGACATTCTAGATTACTATTATTCGTTGAATTTCTAATGTGCAGACTTTATTACTGTACAATCAGTAAAACATTTCCCTTCGCCGACATAGTGAAGACTGCAAATTTCATTGGCACTTCTGAAATTTCGATCACAGACCGACACTATAGATTAAATCATCGTAAGCTAATGTCATCTGGTCCACGCAAAACCCAGTACATAAGTCCGTTGATTCAAAATCAGCTGATCCACCTGTGTGGCCTGTGAGTTCGAGACATTATTGTGGCAGAATGTCGTGCGGCTAGGTTGTACACTTTATTGTTTGATGCGAGCACAGAACAGATATCGGTCAGCTTACACGATATGTTGATAGCGTGAACAACCCGGTTCTCAGCTTGTGGCAAAAGAACAATTTATAAGGCCTAACTGTCATTCCAAGTTTTGCCAACGCTTGACACCACTGGAGAAACTATTGCGACACTCGTAAAGCAGCAGCTTTATGAAGTTGGTTTCTGTATATGTTAAGGTATCTTGATAAGGGCAATTTGCTGCCGACTTTTCAATCTGGTTTTCGTAAGGGCCACTCCACGGAGACCCAGTTAGTTCGCCTCCTCTCTGATATCATGTGGGGCTATTGATAGGTCACAGGTCATCCTCTTAGCATTATTTGCTGTCAGCACGGCGTTTGACACCGTCGATCACGATATCATTCTTAGGCGCCTATCTACCTCGTTTGGCCTTTCTGGTAACTTTCTTGACTGGATTGTTTCCTACCTCCATCACCGTTCCTTCTCTGCGGTCTACGTGTCTACTAGGACTCCATGTGTTCCTGTCCCGTTTGGCCTGCCCCAGGAATCTGTGCCCTCTTCTCTAATTATATTATTTATACTGCTGATACTGGTCCTCTCCTGGCCTCTTGCTGAGCCTTGCTCTGTGCTGAACCAATCTTATGCGGGTGACCTGCAGGCGTTTTTGCACTGTCCTGCGTCAGCAGCCATTACCGAAGCCCGGGCCATGAACCGGGCAATGGAGGCTCTCGAGGCCTGGATGTCCTCCAATCGCCTGCGGCTAAACTCATCTAAGACCCAGTTCACTTGGCTTGGCACGCGCCAGCAGCTCGCCAAAATTGATTTGGAGGCCCTTGCCCAGGAGTTCCCGCAGATTGTTTTCTCACAGTGGCAAAGAAATTAATTAATTGATAAATCCAGGCAGGCTATCAACTTTATAAAATAAAATTATAGGCGTGTAGGGGCCTATGTAATGAGGTCGACGATCGTCATGACAACTGCAATCTCTTAGAGAAAATAACATATCCAAAATTAAGTGGCCAAGGGCAGCATTTTGGGCCGTCACCCCGGGCGGCATTTCAGCTCCGTACGCCATTGCTTTCTCATCCTTTGTCCGGGACCTTGGTGTCAAATTAGACCAAGAACTAACGTTCACGCGGCATATCAGCCTGCTATGCCGCGATTGTGTATACCAGCTGCGTCAGCTTAGAGAGGTCTTCCGTTCCTTAACCTTTAATGCTGCCTTAATGCTTATCCACTTCTTTGTTGTTTCCCGTCTTGATTATTGCAGCGCCCTCTGCGTGGGTTTTCCGGCGACTCGGGTTGGGTGCTTGGTTCGGGTCTTACGCTCGGCGGCACGCTATATTGGTTGCATCCCAAGATTCAGCCATGTTACTGACATTATATGCGGGATGTCTTGCATTGGCTTCCTTTCCCGCAGTGGATCGCTTACCGGATCTCTTCCTTGGTCTGGCGCTGATGTGATCTCTGTTTATCTACAGGAGCACCACCCTCAGCATCCAGCACCGTGGTTCTCCTCGCTCTTCTAGGCAGGCTGAGGTTCTTGTCTCCAGGTCGCGGACTTCTATTCTGCAGCGCCGTGCTTTTTCTGTTGCTGGCCTGGAATCTGGAATGGGCTTTCTTTGGCACTACGCCTAATGCCGAGAGCCCTTCAGATCACGTTCTATTCTAACTTCAAGACTGTTCGGACTTCGGAGTTGGGTCGGGTGCGCTCCTAAGTAGATAATCTTTTAGGGGCGCTATGTAAATCTCTGTAATGAATGAATGAATGAATCATAATTTGCTAAAGAGTTGATGTAAAATTTTATTACTTTTAACCAAAAAGATTGTCTCCAAAATGGACCATTAGAAACCAACAGATAAATCTATTTTCTTATGCTTTAGTTAATTGCTTTGATGAGTCTGTCTGTTTCTAGTCTACGTTGGTTGCTGGGACTTTGCAGCTGAACCCATTTTAAAAATCAAATTATGAAATTATAATTATAATTTTCCAAAGAACTTATGTAAAATGTTATTACTTTGAATCAAAAGTTGGTCTCCAAAATGCACCATTACAAACCCCTAAATGAAATTTTTCTTACCCTGGGGAGAGGGCACAGCCCCTCTCCCAGACCCCTCCCTCACAGTTCTTCAGAAACTGCGTGCGTAATTTTATGGAAGACCTGGTTACGCCACTGAATGTAGGTGGTACAGGGTAAGTGGTATTTCGTAATTAAAAGAACTTAATAGTAATATTGATAGTAATTAATAAAACTGATAGATGGTTGTCTATAAATGTAGCTACTGTCTAGATCCAAACGATCAGGGAAAAACTTATGGCAGGCGACCTGGGACACGGAAGTCGATTGGCTAATGGTTAGAGTGCTCGCCTTGTTAAGCGGAGATAGTGGAAAAGCTGGTAAAGACCCAAGCAGGCCAAATGGGAAATGTAGGTCCCATAAATCTTAAACTGCTCATTAATTATTGTTTGTAATAATCAGTGCTAACTACCGGGTACATATGATATGATTTCTCTGTGTGTAATATGCATGTACTTTATATTAGCATATAATTTGTATATGATGTAATTAGACCTACAGTTTGCCAATAGTAGAGCAGAATAAAAGAACTATATAGAACGATTTAAGCAAATTCATCAATAATATCAGAGAAATCCAGCAACAGTTGCTTGTCAATTTTTGATGTTTAAAATTGCTAATCCATTCAGAAGTTCTAGCATCATTGTGGATCTTAAGAATATTCGCGACAGTCCTAATTTTAAAAAAAATAAAGAAAAAAAATAATAACTAGGCTATACGTCATGTAGGAAAACTGCTGAAGTTCCGTTTCAACTTGCAAGTATCGACCTGAATCATAATTATCAGTCATTTCGAACAGCACACTCTAATACTGAGACGCAATATCCAGAAGTTCCTCTGACAGTCACCGACTTTCGATCCTTGGACCAGCAGCACTCGGTCCCTCCCCGTAGCTGGCTGTTAGATAGGTCGGCTGCTATTCAGGATCCAGTTAACCACTTCTAGATTTGTCAGGCCACGTGTGGCAGTATGTTATGTATGAGTGTAATAAATGTAGGCCACTTGTGACAGTATGTTATGTATGAGTGTAATAAATGTAGGCCTATGTATTTATATAATTATGTATGTATGTGTGTACGTCAGAATGTAGGTATGTACGTATTTAATTATTTAGGCATGAATTCACGTATATATGTACGAATGCATTATGTATGTATGAACTCATGCACGTGGTGGTGGTGGTGGTGGTGGGTGGTGGTGGTGCTGCTTGTGACTGTGGTGGTGGTGGCGGCGGTTTGTTTGCATGGTGGTGGTGGTTGTGGTTATGGTGGTCAAGCTGAAGGTTAAGATGATAACGATTAAGACGACTAAATAACGATGGTGATGACGTCGAATGTCGTCTAAAAGACAATCATATCTTCTTACCTACAACAGGATGTTCCGTTACCATAGACATTTTTGACGGCCCTTTATAACTAACTAAAAATAACCTTTCTAAAAACACAACGAAACTCGATCAGTGCGAACAAGTTAAATTCCGTTCCACGCTCTGGTCCTCTGTTCCTCTTCAGCTCTACTCCTCTGCCTCCGTATCTCAGCTGAAAGGATGCAAACGATATGGCAGCAGTGCTTTATGCTATTCTCATATAGCAAATGTTCCTGTGAAAACCCAAATACATCCTGTATGTCTGCGCTGGGGTAGACTCACTCACGTCCTTCTCCCACCCGCTGCTTTGGACCGATGGGGTAATTACCCACCACGCCAGCAGCCGCTGTAGCCGGTTGCGACGGATGCCGATGACTGTCTGGGTGATGCACACGATCTCGGTCGTGGCTGCAGATGCGGATGTGTGAGGTCGGTACGGAGGCGTGGAAGGGATTTTCTCTTCGATAAAATCTGTCGCAGAAAGATGTCGTGGCGAGATTCAGTCCTATATCTCTCTGAGATCTTCAATTCTTCATTTAACTGTCATCGTCATAATCGACATCATCGTCACTGTCATCGTCGTCATTGTATTCGTCATTTTCATCTTCATCCCATTGAATCTATCATCCCTGGATGGAACTAGACAGGGTTTAGCGGTATAACAACTACCCCTCCTCCTCTTCAATCAGCCGTTTATTGATTCAACAACAGCACATTTAATTAACAATCAGTCATTTTCAAAAGTTAATCTGCTGATGCCGTCAACAGGACAGCCCTATATATAAAGGATAAAATAATCCGCTATTGCAGGGGTGCCCTTTTCCACGTTACATTTACTGATGGCAAGACGATTTTTATGATCATATAGCATGGACTTCTATATAATAGCTAGCTATTATTAAAACGTCTATGCATATAGTCATAGAAAATTCAACTTAAATAACATCATTACCATCATTGTGACGCACCACTATTCTCTTCTCCTATTTGCAGGTGTCTGTGTGTGTGTGTGTGTGTGTGTGTGTGTCTGTGTGTGCGTGTGCGTGTGCGTGTGCGTGTGCGTGTGCGTGTGCGTGTGCGTGTGCGTGTGTGTGTGTGCGTGCGTGTGTATGCTTCAAATCCGACATTAGTGTAGGCATCAATGTAATAAGCAGCAGCTACATGCTGTTCATTATGAATTAGATTTCCGTGTCCCAGATTCCGATAAATGTGGGGATGGGGTCGGGGAGAGGGGTGTTATAAGTTGGTCTGAGCCTGAGGGGTGAGGGGGTTCTGAGCAGCAGCCGAAGCCCATCCTGGCGCCGCTCAGCCTGTACGACAGGCCAACAGCGCGTAGACGGAACTTGCAAGAGTTAGACAAGCACGTCGGTCTTGTTTACGCCGGTGACATACTATAACCGCCTCTTGTCTCACTATCTCTCTATCTCTCTGTCTCTGTATCTTCGTGTCTTTCCTCTCCCTCTCCCTCTATCTGTCTTCTCTGTCTGTCTCTGTCTGTCTCTGTCTCTGTCTCTGTCTCTGTGTGTCTCTGTCCTGTCTCTGTCTCTGTCTCTGTCTCTGTCTCTCTGTCTGTCTCTGTCTGTCTCTGTCTGTCTGTCTCTGTCTCTGTCTGTCTCTGTCTCTGTCTCTGTCTCTGTCTCTGTCTGTCCCCTGTCTCTGTCTCTCTCTCTGTCTCTGTCTCTGTCTCTGTCTGTCTCTCTCTCTGCCCTGCTCTCTCTCTCTCTCTCTCTCTCTCTCTCTCTCAATCTCTGTCTGTCTGTCTCTAACGCTGTCTCATTATTCGCCCGTGATTTAACTTTTTTGGGTGCTGCTGAAATTTCGAGTTTACACTCTCTGTGTGTCTATCTTTATCTCTGTCTGTCTGTATCCGTCTGCATATGTCTGTCAGTGTGTCTCCTTATCTTTCTTTGCTCCTGTCTCTTTGCCTATCTCTTTTTACCGATGTCTTCCTTTCAAAGCATCTCCCTCCCTGCTACAGTCTGTCGTTCTTCCACTGTCTGTTTGTGTCTTCTAATCTCTCTATGTCTCTGTCTCTCTGTCTATCTGTCCGTCTGTCTGTCTCTCCCTCTCACCCTCTCTCCTGTGCCCTATTTCTGTGTCGCTTTGTCGTAGCTTTTGCTCCATAATCTCTCTGCCTCAAAAACAGTAAAATTATCTGTATATCTGTCTGTCTGTTTGAATCTCTGTCTGTCTGTCTGTGATATAATTTCCTAGGTTCCTCAAATCCACTTATTCTTAAACCCAGCGCAACAGCCTGTGCGGCCAAGCAAGCTTCCGCCTCCACGTCAGAATGGCACGGCCTCGTCAAGCAATCGGGAATCGACACGCGTTTTATCTGTCACAAAATAGCGAATGACACACAAATTCTAAAAGCAGAGTTGCGGGCTTTTCCTGAAAACTTTTAACGAACACCCACACGAGGTTTCGATTGGTCCACAAAAGACTAACTCTTAGTCAGCCGATAATTTTAGTTTCGCCCAATTTCGTAATCTACTGACTCAATTCGGTAACACGATTATTGTTAAACAGTTCGCAGTAAAAGTATTATGTAGGATTGTTACTTGTCGGAAGTAGCAGTGACCTCATCCTACAATATCTAAAAATGTACCGTGAGAAAGGACATTTTGGTGCATGTGAATTTGACTTCAAAATCCGGGAGAATGCGAACACGCCCTGGATAATAATAGAAGTAGGAAAACGAAGAGCAGTCCATTAAGCTAGCCCTGAGGTAGCCATGGGTGTGAAGTATTAACGACTTCATTTTCTTTGCCTCGGCATATGAGGGCGGGTGGTCAGTCCTCTCCCTTGCCGTCTCATCTTCCCATCGACAGTGTACGGTCCGTGTACTCATTATAGGTGAGTTGACTAGGGGTGCAAGTGGAGCAGAAATCTCGAACCAAATATCTTCCCTGGCGGGGGTTGTTCCGCTGGCCTTCGAAACTTTGGGACCTCGATTTTATCACGGAGCTTGGGCGCTTTCTCAGCCGTATATCTGGAGACTCTATATAGAGAAACATGTCATCTTTGCCCGTACCTCTCAGTTTTGATCGAAAGATTTAATGTAGTCGTCTTTCTGGGTATTTTCTCCTTCCTGCCAGAACTTGACGAGTCTTAGCCAAGCCAGACAGTAACAATTCTCTGAAGTCATTTTAAGTCCCGAGGTATCATTTGTACCTCGGGCATTAGTATATTAACATTACTAGTACATCCTCAGGCACCGAGTATAGGGGCTGCGTTTCGACTCTATCGTGCGGGTAGAGGGTCTGTTTAATTTTACGAATCAAAGTTCACATTAATTGAAGATTATAGGTCGACGTCAACGGCCCACACAGCTTCAAGATGGCCTTAAACACTGTATACTGCTATATACATGAAATGCTAATGCTAATAATGCTAATGCTAATGCTAATAATGGTGGTGGTGGTGGTGGTGGTGGTAGTGGTGGTGGTGGTGGTGGTGGTGGTGGTGGTGGTGGTGGTAATAATAATAATAATAATAATAATAATAATAATAGTAATAATAATAATAATAATAATAATAATAATAATAATAATAATAATAATAATAATAATAATAATAATAACAACAACATTTTCAAACGTAACATGAATGGGAAAACCTCTAAAGGAAAGGGGACTTGCCGTACATGCTGTGCAACATTTAAAACACATTCATCGGATGGCACAATTCATCGCCATGGGCCTAGACCTTCTCCCTGCCCCGGATCTAGTCAACCTCCGGCAGAAATACTAGCCCCCAGCGCGATTTTGCCTGGGGTCCAAGCAGGAGCGGGTGTTGTCAACCTCGTTAACCGATCTCCTCACGCCCTCTCAAACCCTCTGCTACTGGGGATAGTAGAAGACACGGGAGAGAATGACATCGCAGGTTGCCAGCAAACGCCTGGAACGGGAGAAGCCAAGGCACAACACCCGAATATCACTACGAGGCTGCTCAGACACATCCCGAAAGGGGCAAGATCAGAATCAGGACGGCTTCTTACAAAAATCATAAATAACATCCTTTCGGACCCTGAGAAAATGGAAAACTGGCGAAATCTCTTGGCCTTTACAGCCATGGTGCTAGAACAGCCGAATCGGGGTGGCAAAAGACATAATCTGACGTCCAGCATCAGGAGACGGATAACGGAGTTTCACCACTCTCTGCCCAGTAAACTGCCGGATCTGTTCGATCAAAATAAATCAGACATCCATCATACAAGAAGGAGTCCGACCAGCAACGAACACACAATGGCAACAGCGGTGGCGGCCAAGATCGAAGAGGGCAACATCAGGGCAGCGACACGCATTCTGTGCTCGGGAGATGCTCCAGCCCCGTTTAACGAAGTTACGCTTGAGGAACTACGTTCTAAACACCCGTCACCGCCCTCTGATCGACCCCCGATGCCTGCTCCTCCTCCTTCGACCGAGGCCTATCAGGCAACCGAAGCGATGGTGCGTGACCAAATACGACACTTTCCACCAGGCTCGTCAGGCGGCCCCGACGGCTTAAAACCTCAACATGTTCTTGAGATGATCAACACAAAGGACACAGGACCGGAGCTTGTCTCGGCCATCACGGGCCTCGTGAACATCCTATTAGCAGGAAAGTGTCCAACAGAAATTCGCCCAATCTTGTTTGGCGGCACCCTCTTTGCCCTTCGAAAGAAAACGGGAGGTCTACGTCCAATAGCCATAGGTTACTACTGGCGTAGACTGACATCTAAATGCGCCAACAAATATGCGAGCGACCAAGCAGCAGCTTACCTATCGCCAAAACAACTGGGCGTAGGAGTGCCAGGCGGATGCGAGGCAGCGGTACATGCAACCCGTAGATTTCTGGCAAACATGGACGACGACCACATTGTAGTGAAACTCGATCTCTCCAACGCCTTCAACAGCCTCTACCGTGACTGTATGCTAGCATCTGTAATCGAGATCCTACCCGACATAGCTCCGTACTGCTTCCAAGCCTACGCGGAAGAATCAACACTAAAATTCGGGGGCTACACGGTTCAATCTCGGGTTGGTCCTCAGCAAGGAGATCCGCTGGGACCTTTGCTGTTTTGCTTGCCGCTACAGCCAATTTTACTTCAGATGGGCTCGCCATTATCATTCGGGTACCTTGACGATCTGACCCTGGGCGGAAGAGCGGAGACGGTTGCAGCCGATGTCGATTTCATCGAGAGAGCCTGCTCTACTATGGGCCTGGCGCTAAATCGCTCTAAATGTGAGGTGATTACACGCGACAGTAAAAACATTGGCTACGATTCCTTGAGAGATTTCAGACAAATCGAAGTGGAAGAGGCCCAGCTGCTCGGCGCCCCAATTTCAGCGGAGAAAGCGCTGCAACAATGTCTGAAAGCTCGAACCAGAGAACTAGAGGAAAGCCTGAGCAAATTAACTCTTATAGCCAGGCAGGACGCCCTTTTGATTCTAAGGAGTTCACTGGGTGCACCAAAAATGATTCACATCCTCCGATGCCATCCCTGTGACAAACACCCCGAACTGGAAACCTACGACCTGACACTACGCCAGGGTTTGGAAAAGATTTTGAACATTTCTTTCAACGATCTCCAATGGACACAGGCGTCACTACCAATCAAAATGGGTGGTCTGGGCATACGGAGAGCGACTTCGCTGGCACTTCCGGCCTTTTTGGCTTCAGCTGCGAGCACTCTCCCTCTCCAGACCCTCATTCTAAACTCTCTCAATCTCACACAGGACACACACTTTGAGACCATGACGTCCGAGTGGCGATCCAAGACGGATTTCAACGATTCAGAAAACATGCCAACAAACAAGCAGGCTCTATGGGACAAACCACTTTTGGAACAGACACTCAAGACACTGTTTCATGACACAATAGACCCATACAACACCGCGCGATTGAAAGCTGTCTCGTCACCACACGCCAGCGACTGGCTACATGCCTTACCAATAACAGCATGTGGGCTGCGACTGGACAACGAGGACGTTCGGGTGGCGGTCGGCTTGCGCCTTGGGGCCACAATATGCGAACCACACACATGCGCTTGTGGAGCCCGAATCGACGCCAGAGGTAGCCACGGCCTTTCATGTTCTCTAGGCTTCGGCCGAATAGCCAGACATAACACTATCAATGACATTATACATCGTTCCCTTTCGAAGGCTGGAATTCCATCAATAAAGGAACCACCAGGTCTACTTCGCACGGACGGCAGAAGACCAGACGGCCTAACAATGATCCCATGGCGCGCGGGTCGCCATCTGGTGTGGGACGCGACGGTTGTAGATACCCTTGCACCATCATACATCCAGGCCACGGCAGCGACGGCGGGCGCGGCAGCCGAGATCGCCACGGACAGGAAAATGACCAAGTACAATGCACTTTTGAACACGCACTTTTCGTGCCTCTTGCTCTCGAGACCTTAGGTCCAATTAACACCACTGGCCAAAACTTTATATCAGATCTAGGTCGTAGTCTGACGCTGTCCACAGGAGACACCAGAGAAACCTGCTTCTTGCTGCAGCGTCTCTCTATAACTGTCCAGCGGTTCAACTCGGTGGCTTTCCGCGGCACTTTAGCGGAGCCAGACCTAAGGGAGATGTGACACAAACGGCATTTATGACGTTAATTTCAGACGACAGGTTGTCTATTGATGTATTGATGTTGATTGATTGAGAGAATAAATATTGTATAATAATAATAATAATAATAATAATAATAATAATAATAATAATAATAATAATAATAATAATAATAATAAGACGATTTGTATAGAGTCGTAGCACAGCCGAGGCCTAAGGAAAGGGCGCTGTACACGCGTTCAAAAAGTCAATGGCAGCACAGTGTGATGGCAGTCAAATGATTGTTTTAAAAGACGTAGGTCTTGAGTTACGATTTAAATGGCTCCATAGATGGCGGATTCTTCCATGGTCGGGAAGACTGTTCCATGCAGTGGGTCCTGCGACAAAGAACGAACGAACGAACAGTCGCCAAACACCGCAGAACTTGTACCAGATATTTTGATGAGGATCTTAGCCGACACCTGTTCCGGTTGTCTGCTACTGTACTAATTGCGCCTGTGAATAAGCTGGTTCCCGCGACTTCGCTTTTGTGGACGCTGTAGAAATTTCGGGTTTACGATTACGATTACGATTGCCCGAATGCAGAAGTCAGAGATGTAGTCTGGCAAATGTGGATCTATCTTTAATACGCTCCCGTTCTAAGCCATGTAAGTCCCTACTCAAAATGTTCTTGGTTAACTAGCTTATTCGGTTGCTGGGTCTAGATTTTGTAACTCCATAATTGTGTCTGTCTTTTCTGCTCAGTGGCTTATTTAATTTCGACCTCACATTATGACGCACCTTTCTATCAAATTGCTTATCCACCACAGGCTGCCTCTCTGTCTCAGTGGACTGATCTTCTGGATATTGACCTAATTTTCCTGATATTGACATAATTTTCCTGATATTGACCTAATTTTATGGATATTGACCTAATTTTATGGATATTGACCTTATTATTGCGGCTTCGTTTTAGTGTGTCATCTGCACAAAAACGAAGCCTTTGTGTATCATTATTATATCGGCGCTAGGAAAGTTACTAATTACAAGTAATTACTACTAATTATAATAATATAATTATCACCATAACGACCACCATTATTATAATCATTTTCATAAACAACAGCATAATCATAACTACATATTGTGAACAATATCAGTCATAGCTAAATTTGGATTGCTTCCACATTTATAATGCAATTCCTTGTTCGTAGGCTAAGTCTCACACTTCGTTAGCGATATTCTCCAATTTGAAAACCGTTTCATCCACAACAAACAAATCGATCTTGTAACGTATGATTATTATTATAATAGTAAACTAAAGGCACTATATAAATCAACTCAAATTGAATTAGACTTGTTTAAATTGATTAAAATTGAATCCAACGACTTTCAGATTGATTGAAATTCACTTAAGTGACGATCTAAATGTACATATTGACTCAACTAAAAATATTTGACTCGAATTCACTCAAACTGGTTCAAATTGACCCAAAATGACGCAAACTGATTAAAATCGGCCCAGAATGACTCACTAATCCAAAGTGCCCAAATTAACCCAAAATAACTAAACTAATCCAAAGTGCGAGTTGAACTGGTCCCAAATTGACCTAAAATGACTCGAAGATCCAGAATGCCTCAAATTGACCCAAAAATGACATGTATCAGTCCAAATTGACTCCATTTGTCTCAAAGTTGATGATTCTCAGATCACGGCAGTAATTGTGGGGCTATCCTAATCATCCATGGGGGTGATGAGGTGATGACCATCGAGGCATTTAGGAGGGTCAGTCCAGGTGCCATCCACCTGGCAGATGACCCCTGGTGGACCGTCCAGTATCGTGTTCTCTGGACATCGATAGAAGGCCACGTCGAGAATGTAATGTCCAGTTGTGGAGACTACTTGCTGACCACTGACCAGTGGAGGATGACCACAATCCACGTCTACAAAAATAAAATTTAGCACTGTATAGTGGCCCAACCTATTTGTCAGTATATTGGCCTATTCATGCGGTAGATATCACCACTGTAGTCATTAGTAAACTATAGCCGTAGCTATCAGACGCTGTAGCCAGGCCCGCCGAGAGGGGGTGAGGGGGCACAAATCCAGGGGCCCGGCGACTTTTAGGGGCCCGGGCTGGACCCGGCAATCAACTTATGAAAAATATTATAACCAGTTATACAAAGATTATGATTTATGCCTTTTAAAATATAATATTACGGACACTTAACTATACAATAGTTGCATATATAAATATAATTTTGTAGGGTTGGGCCCGCCCTATTATTATTTCAGTTTGTTTAAAAAAATTTCTCATAAAGTCTAAGGATAGTTAGGGTCCGTCCGTGACTGCTCTGCCTAGAGGCCCGGAATTTCTGTCGGCAGCCCTGGCGGTAGCTCTAACTATACCTGATCATATAATATCTGATTACGTAGTTACTAGTCCTACTTTTTTTTTTTTTTTTTTTATCAATCAATCAATGCTTTATTGCTCACCGAAGAAAACATAATCACATAATCACAGACAATGTAAACAGAAATAAACATGCAGTGAACAATGGGAAACCCCGAAAGAACGAACCGTTCCGCTAACAGGGGTCGCCCAATTTCAATCGTAATGCAACCAATGGAGTAAATCATAAATAACAATTTCGTGAGTAAACATCACATAGCAGTATCCTAACTTGGTATACCAAGTTACTTGTCTAACACTTTAGTCTTCAATGCAGTTGTCGTATACCTATCTGACAATGTTGTTCAGACCGGACTAGTCCTGTCTGATAGAGTACTCCCATAAAAACAGTAGCCCGGACTACCTGATGCAATTAATCTACTCCTGTAAATACAGTGTTCCTACCTATCTGTCAATACAGTCATGATTAGCGCAGTCCCATCTATCTGAAAATATAGACGTGAGTAGATTTGTCCTACCTATCTGAAAATATAGTCCTGGCTAGACTGATCCTACCTATCTGACAACGTACTCATGACTATAGAGTAATTCTACCTATCTGATAATGTAGTTCTGGCTAGATTTGTCCTACTCATCTGGCAATTTAGTCCTGACCAGAGTTGTCCTACCTATCTGACAGTGCAGACCAAAGTAGTGCTCGGGGCAGATGCAGCGATAATCATCTGGTTCGCTGCGCTGACAGTGTCCATCATGGAGGCAGGTGGAATCGCAGGCAGTGTCTTCCACCTCATCCCTCACTCTAACCCTTCCACGATTCTCGAATGGAAAGCCCCTCTCCACCAGTCTCGCCTGGATAGTTCCGGTGTCACCTCCTACGTGTGGCTCTCCATAGTTCGCACCAATTATTTCCGGAATCTCTTCATCCTTGTTTCCTTGCTTTCCCTGCTGATGCTGCTGCTGTTCTGATTCAGAGGATGGTTTTTCGTGCATGTCGATCCCTGGAAGTAAATGGGAGAAGTACTTAAATAGGATTTCAATGCATGAGACATAAATACGTCAAGTAGTCTGATGTTATATGATAGAATTTGAGAC
>JACEVL010002997.1:0-15390 GCA_020284085.1 Aporrectodea caliginosa
TTATGCATCGTGCATGCACTTTCTACAAATAATTTTTCTGCCGGGTTGTTGTGGGAGAATATCATAGTGGTCTCAGTTGAAGTGCGCTATATAAATGCTCCAAGTAAATGAGCGAATGTATGTATGCATTTATGTATGAATTTATTGTATTGTATTGTATTTGAACACTTGTTATAACGCCCCTACCAGATTTCTCATTCAGAGGCGCTCCCGACTACATCGCGTACGCTGAATCGGAGTTTCACGCCGAAGCGCATGAGCAATTGCGAGTGAAGGACTTGCCCAGGGTCCCTACGCGGCGGCTTTAGAGGTGGATTCGAACCCGCAACCCTCCAGCTGCAAGGCACCGAACATACCCTAAACCACCGCGCCCCAGTTGTATTGTGATGTGTTGTATTGTATTGTATTGTACTCCACGTTTATAATGCGACCGAGCCACCCGCAGTAAAAGATCCGAGAAATTAATCTCTGATAAACCGACCGACCGGGAAGCGAATCCGGGGCGCCGACATGACGAGCGGGCTGCCAACCCACTCCGCCACTCAGGATCCCTAAATTTATGTATGGATGTATGTATGCATGCATGTATATAATATTATGTATGCATGTATTTATGTATGTATGTATGTATGTATGTATGTATGTATGTATGTATGTACGTATGTATGCATGCATGTATATATGTATGTATGTATGTATGTATGTATGTATGTATGTATGTATGTATGTATGTATGTATGTACGTATGTATGTATGTTTGTATGTATGTATGTGTGTACTGAATGTATGTATGCATATCTGTATGTCTTTATGTAGTTATAATATGTGTATGCACGGATTTATGGATGTGTGCATAATTATAATTGAACGTATTTATGTATGTATGCATGTGTGCATTATTAACGCATTGATCAAGCGCTACTAGACCTATATAACGATAAATATAATGATCGAGTGACAATTAATAGACCTTCACATTGAACATTCGACGTGTGTGGTACTTAATTATGCAAATTTATGCGTAAGTGAGTAATTCTTTATTCAAGTCGCAGCGTGAAATTTTAAATTCAAAGTTTATGTCGAAAAGGAAAACCGAAAGATACTTATGCATGGTTTACCCACTTCCTCTTTTGTGCTTTTCACGCGGTGTTGGATGTTCACTGCAATAATTGAACCAAACCACTACAAACTGCATCTTGAGTGTTTGTTAATAGCCTAAGATAAATATTATTATTATCAGAGGCCTAATAAGAAGAAGTTAGAAAGGATGGGCTTTTAAACTTTCCATTAGGGTGGTCCATGGACACATGGTAAAAAATGAAGTTCAAGCTAGAAACCAAGACACCCTCTAAGTTTTTTACACCTGTCAATTGTATCATTCTGGTAAAATTTCAGCTTCCTACTCTAACTGGAAGACAGTGCTCACGGACCCCTCCCCTTTACCATATAGAACTAACAGTGCGATCGGTTAGAAAATACGCTGCGTGTCTTTTCTTCTTAAAATTATGACCAGATTATCAATTTACCAGTAGGCCTATGCAAAGACAATTATAGTTATGTCATGTCAGCAACGCTATTTGCTGCATGGAAGCAGTCTCCATAATAAACCACAGTCAAATGATGCCCCAGAAGTATGTGTCGCAAAGCTTCATTTCTCCAGCATTGCAGCTATAGAAGATTTCTTCCTAATTTCAGCGGGGACAGCTTTTCTGTTTGCCTCAACAACTTGGAAGATAAGCTGTTTCTCTTCCTCATCATTTGTGAGGAGGCTGTTATATTCTTCAAAGAGCTTGACACCACGCTCGGCTGTGTCATTTACGACACGCAACGTCCTGATTAGTCCATAGTCACATGCTAAAAAATGAAGTTTAAGGTTGAATTCCGGACACCCGCTCAGTTTTTTACACCTGCTAATTGTATCATTCTGGCAAAATATTTGCTTCCTGCTCCAACTGGAAGTCGACGGTGCTCAGAGACCCTTCCCCTTTACCAGGTAGAACTAAAAGACCGATCGATTTGAAATTATTGCTTAACGTCTTGTAATCGTAGTATTTTGATTAGATTACGAATTTACCATAATAAAAACAGTACTTGTGTCGTGTCAGAAAAATGTTTGCTGCAAGGAAACAGTATAAATAATCAGCCATGGAACAGTCAAATGATGTCCCAAGAGGTATTTGTCACAGAAATTCCTTCCTTTAGCACTGCATCTATATCTGAATTCCTCTTGTCTCCGAAATTTGTCATGTGTCACATTTTCGCAAAAAGTCTAACATCTCTTCAAGATTGAAATTTATGAAGAACTTGAGGGACCGCAGCACAAAATGAAAACCTTGGATAAGATCAGTTTTATGACATATTGAGTGCAAGCCAACCACAGGAGCTCTGGACAAATAATTTTCAAGAAAAACATAGGCCTATGCCTTTTGAAGCTAACAGTGTTCACAGAAGTAGTGTCAAAGCACATCGCTTGATTTCTTTAGTCAACTTCCATGCTTCTAGCAGATCATAAACAGCCTTGACTTCGTTACATCCTGTTCCAGAGGTAAACTTTAAAATGCCAAGAAGCTCATCTTTGCAACCTTCAGAAACCAGCACTGGTAGACGGTCCATGTCTTCGATTCAAGAAATATCAGGAAGGATTTTACCATCCAAGTCAATCACCAAGGCATAGTCTGGTATAAATTCAGCTATTACTGACTCAGCATGTACCGTTTTAGCTTTCTATGTATGCACGCAAGTATGTATGCATGCATGTATGCTGTAGGCCTATGTCTTTATGCACGTTTGAATGCATGCATGTATGTATGAATGAATGTATGTATGAATATAAGCATCAGTATATACTATGTAAGCTTGTATGTATGTATGCATGCATACATACATACATAGGTATGTTAGAATGTATGTATGAATATATGAATAGCTGCAGAATGCTGATTAAATGCAATCAAAGATATGAATTCTGGAATTGTGTGCTGCATAAACAGTATGCCATGTTTTGTACAAATATCAATGAAATTACATTTAAGCTAAATGTCTGTGTATAAACAGAAAATATATAGCAAGATCTGTAATAAGAACTGTGTACTATGTTCAAAATATGAACAAGTAAGTAGAAGAACTAAACTTCACAGTTGCATAAGGAAGTTGTCAAGGTAATCACAATTTGTAACACATTAGGCCAATGCTTCTACATAACGACGACTATGTTAAAAGTTGACGTCATTGAGCATCGTCTTCCAGTTGGAGTAGGAAGCTGAAATTTTCTCAGAATAATACAAATGACAAGTGTAAAAAAGTTAGGGGGTGTCTTGGTTTCTAGCTTGACTTTTTTGTTTCTGGACCACCCTACTTTCCATGTTAACTTGAAGTGGTTATAAAACAGTTTGCATGTCTGCTGATCCTCTTGAAACCCGTGTTATGTTTTATTAAGTTATGGTATGTCATATAATTCTTATGTGTTATCAATCAATAGTACATGATATAACCACATTATGTATTCGACAGATAATTATACTGCTTGTTGGTTGTCTACTTTGTGACTTGGTTGCCAAGCAGCAGGGTACGCAGCGTCTACAATATTTGCTTAGCTTCAAAGCAATCAATCAATATTAGTTTAATCGTGAAAACAAGCTGTCACAGACGCAACTTGTTACAAGTAGGCCTAGGTATTGTCATTAACAAGGAGAGATAGGTCTCTTTCATTTAATGAAACAATTATTTTCCTCAATCTACTGAGGTACGCCTGCTATCCGAGAAGCAGATACTTATGAAAAGTTTAGAATACTTCTTTATAAATTGCCCACGAAATAAAGTTCCGATCGATTAGGCAGGAGAGTAGATACAACCTACGCTCTAGGCCCCATCCATTCACCCTCCCAGCCAAAGACAATAAGAACTTTTTGTCTCGTATGATGTATAAAAACATTTATTAGTTATAACCGACAGCTGAAGTAACTAGGTAAAATCTGTTTCATAACTGCTACATCCAGAACAATTATTGTAACTTGTTGCGTTCTGACAACAATCTTTGATTGAATAAACGAAAATACATACATCGTCTTTGGGGTAGAGTGAAGTTATGTGGTCTGGTTCGTAGGTAGTGACTATTTTGTATCGGAGGAGGTAGCCGACACAGGAGTACGTGATTTGTGTAGGCTATATTATGTTGCCAACAGCAGTGACGCTGAGTGCTCTTCACTTCTTTATGCAAACATCACTTAGGCCCGATTGAAACATTTCCAGAAGCTGTTTATTGCACTTGAACTTAAAGGCCTAAAACCATTGTTCTAATTAGACACCAATGGTTTAGAACTTTAAAAGCATCTTGAAAGTAATTACGTCAGGTGGGCTAAGTAATCAACATCTATCTGGGTGTCTCTCGAGTTTGACCCATTCGAGCATGATATATGCCTGCATTCAAATTGTTGTCGGTAAATCCGCGTAAACACCACGTAGGCCTAATCAAAATTAGGGCATGCAAAATCTTCACATAATGATTACTACTGAGCAGTGAATGGTAAATTTTGAAAATAACATATAAATGTAGACTATACCGCATCGTTTCCAATTTGTGACTCAAAAAAATCCCGCACACGATTTAGAAGAGCAAGATCAGACTCTTTAATGTAGTCCCGTGAGGAAACTATGGCTATAAAGTTTTAGGGACTTCGTTTTATTTGTCTCAACATTAGAGGGTGGGTGGCCAGTTATCTCCCTCGTCCACTGGTATGCCGTAGCCGTGTACTCATTATAGCTGATTTGTGTAAGGGGCGCAAGTGGAGACGAAGTCTCGAAACACATTTCTACGGGTCTAGGACATTCCCCCGGACAGTCCCCCCCAGACGTTACCCCGAAGTTTGACTGATGAAAATAATTCTCTACCTCAGTAGAAGTTGGATTAATGAAAGAAGTTATTTTTCTTAAATAGAAGCTGGATTGAGGAAACAAATTCTATGGTTAAAAAGAAGTTGGACTGACGAATGAAATTCTATTCTGAAATAGAAACTCGATTTATGAAGAAAATTTTGTTTTTAAATAGAAATTGGATTGATTAAAGAAGTTTTTTGCCTAAATGGAAGTTGGATTGATGAAAGAAAGTTTTGTCTTCAATAGAAGTTGGATTAATGCAGTTATCATGGAAGACAATGGTAGAGTTACCCACTTACTGTTCGGGGGAAATGTCCGAGGGGAATTGTCCTGATACCCATTTCTACCACGGTTGGGATTTGAACCTCCAACCAGCTTTAGGCCTACTTTAGTTAAGAATATAATTTATATTTCAGTTTTTATTTAGTTCAGTGTCAGTCATTTAAATGTAGTTTTAGTTTTTTTAATTCTATTTCTGTTAGGCCTGATCATTTTCGTTTCAGTTTAGTTTTTCTTCATCAAATCACTTTAGTTCTCGTTTTCGTTCTCGTGAACGATTGCCTAAACTTTCTCGTTCTCGTTTTAGTTTCGTTCACGAAATTAACACTGCCTGCGACATTTTGGACTGGTTTGGGTTTTAATCTCCTCAACTATTGCACACACTCATTAGTAGTAGTTTCCAGTGTTAAACGACATTTTATGGCTGCCAGGACCGATTGTGTCGAGTCTGTCGACCCTACCTTAGGCCCTAGGCTACTTATTTTATGCATAATATTGCACGCCCCTACGACGCTCAATTCAGTCTTAAGAGGTACGTCAGAACGTTTACACCACCTGGCGAATGATTCAGAATTAATAAACAGTCAGATGTTTGGCGACCTAAGGATCGCTTTCTTTATTATGCTAAGTAACAGACTGTATAGGCGGGTAGGCATAAATGTGAGGCAACAATCTTCGAATAATTTACGACGCTAAACTACACGTTTACAACCATGTTGACGAGTTTGAATGGACAAGGGTGAAATTTTTCTTTTTATCATTACCCTTGTTGAAATTCCTCTTATATTAGCCTACTTTACAACTGAATCATATTTTAATCTACGCTTATTTTTTAATAATCCTTATGGCGCAAATGTTACGGATAAACTTGTATTATCTCTGATTCTTATTTAGTGCGATATTCTGAAGTTTAGTGAATTCTGTGTAATAACTTTTATCAGAAGTGATAAACACATAGGCTACTGGATAGAAACCACAATTTTTTTATTTTTTCACAAGAGTTTAACACGAACTAGTTGTTTTACTGTTGATGTGATAAAGCAAGCAGGGTTGAAATTAATCAGTGTATCTTCAACTTTTCCGCCTAAGCCAGAAAAAAATAGATTTAAAAAAAGTCAAAAAGTCTACCGAGCAAAGCATTTCGCAGCAAAATATTATGTTAAATATTGATGCTTTTAAAACGTTTGCTGTTTATTCACAGTTACAAGGATATTTAACTTTCAATGTTTCAACGTTTTGCCAATTGTGCATAGATCGTCGGCTGTTGTCTTGTTTGACCTAATTCTTGATAAACAGCTGGGAAGTTGGGTTCCTCTGCCTCATTCTGATTGTGTACTTCATCGTTTCGCTGTCCCATGTTGAAAGTCTCATTTGCTTTTAATCCTGAACAATTAAACAAAACTACATGTTTAACCTCAGACTATGTGCTTCTTCACTACAGTGCACATAATTATTTTTGACTTTATAAAGTTTATTTCATGTTTTGTTGTTGAAGTAATTATAATAACATTCATATAGAATTTCATTACTATAAATTAAACTATAAATTCAGAAATGTTTATATTTTGAATGTGTGCGTGAGTTATAAAATGTGTAACAGAAGAATTAAATGCTAAAGATAATTTCACATATTTGGTTGAGCTGTAGAAGTTATTATTGTGATTCTACAAAATATGGCACAATTAAATTCAGCAGGGCTCTTTCTGATAGCCTAAATTAATACATTAATTATGATCACTATTATTTTGCTGATCGAATTTCTTATTATAACATCAAGAGATTTTCGTAGGGGAGCTCTAATCACATATAAGTTCAATGCTTATTAGTAACAGTAACTTTCTGGTAATGCCACCTGCCGTTCGCATAAATTATACAGAAATCCCAATGAGTACAGCATCGTAAAATTATTTACAATATTTTAGCCATGTTTTCATCACTTAGCCTATGCAACTTCTTCTTCTACTATAACATATTTCCTTCCCTCATCTAACTTCTGCTTCTACTATGAACTTAAGTTATTATGATCTTGAAAGGTCGCTGTAAAAAAAATTTGAATGAATGAATGCATTATGAAAGCTAAGATTGCTGAAATTTATGGACCTTACCTGTCTTTGGTTTTGATCTGTTGCGCATAAGGACGATGATTGTAGCAATGTTAACTGCTAGTGATAAGGCTAACAACGATCCAAGAACTGTGGCTACTGTTGAAAGAGAATAGCCTGCAAGCAATAACACCAAATCGGACTAAAAGTAAATCCAGGTTAACTGACCGACGAAATAATCACATGCAATTATAAATATACTAAACGGGATCTGGAATAGCAACAAGAAACAGGTTACGTAATAGTCAAGAACCAATTTTGTCTGATGCTGGATAATTGAACGAATTTTATAGCAAATGGTTTTCTTGAATATTAACAGACACTAAACTAGCCTAACATGCTTAGTGTTAGTAGAATTTGCCACTCTATGATACAGAATAAACTGATAAGCTGTTGATGAGGCTGAAAGCGGATATCGAATTGTCACAATATATATAGGCCTATAGATGACGAGGTGCTTTTACACATAGGACCATAATTATTCACTTGCGAATTTGCACGAGTTGTCTCCGACAGTCCGACAGAATGAAATGACCAGTTCCAAAGCAAAAAGTCATAGTAAAAACCTTAAAAGAATTGCACTGTTCGTATCGAAACTGTTTACGAACAAGCCTAGCCATTAAAACTGCATCTAGATGAATTAGTCAATCCAAACATCATACGACTGTTACCTTGAGAATCGTTTTTACTTGAGGTTTCACACGAGTTTCCGGCTGAAAGAAATAACGAATTATAAAATAAATTCCAGCCGTTGTATCTGAAAACTGATAATTATTATTTGTGCACATAATTTGATACTAATATCGAACTTAAGCTTATTTGCACAAAAGTTAAATAGGGCCTGTGTCTTGCTCAGATTATAATATTCTGTGTGACGTTTTGTACATCAACCACAAAAGTCTTTAGGTTAGAACAACAAGACGGACAATAATTATTATTGCGGCAGATTTTCAATGTAAGGAACAAACATTATAGGTTTCTGGCCTTAAACTCTGGAATTTATTCTCCGTATCTGCTCGATCAGATCAGCTGCTGACTCTGTTCCTAATTTATATAGGCCTACAATTTATCTGTATCAACGTTCTTCTAATTATGTTGACCTGATTATGGCTTGGATTCGGCGCTCCATAGGTTCATGCTGTTTGCCTTTTTAGAAACCGGTGCTATAGACGCTACTAATTAATAATATTTTACCTGAAAATTGGACAAGTAGCCCAATACTGGCGAATAAAGTGGCTTCGGAAATGTGTCAAAGACAAATAATTTATTACCTTTTAAACATTTTCATTGGAATTCACCAATTTCTATTTCAATTTTTTTATTGAAAATTTGTGAGAGAAGGTTTAAATAAGTACTTTCTTTTAAGATTCATTTTTGCTTAACAGAGGACTCTTTTAAAAAAATTCCTTTCAACGTGAGTAAAAAGGCATGATAAAACTATCAATTCAATTTGTCCCAAAAAGCGCTATAAAAGAGATACGATTAAGAGACAAGTAAAATAACTTACAGGCATTCAGAGTTATTTCATTTGTATCGGAATGTATTGATCCTCGAATGACATTGGATGCAGTACAAGCATAGACTCCGTTCATATCAGCTGCAGTAATTGTTGCTCCGCTGTAATTGCGTGTGTAAATCCAAGAGTAAGTTGCTGGAGGATTCGCTGATGCATTACATGTAATCGTAGCTGAGTCGCTCGGACAATTAGTCGTTTTCTCACCCTTCGTTATAGATCGTATCTCCGGAGCATCTATTGGAAAGCGATATATTTCATAAACACAATATTGATATAATGAGATGCAACTCAATATTTTACTACCGTTTGAAAAATAACTCTATGGCGAAATCCATAATCTGAAGCTCTATAGCAGGAATTACGGGTTATCCCGTAGCTTTCGTTGCCAAACTATTTCAATGTTTTCAATGCCGCACTTACATTGGTAAGTAAGCAGTCTACCAATATGTCCATGATAACTGTCATCAATCCAGCTTCCATTAATGAAAAAAATATTTTCCTCAATCTAACTTCCATTTAATAAAAAATAACGTTTACCAATCCAGCTTCTATTTAGGCAAAAAAATATTTCTCATCAATCCATCTTCTTTATAAGCGAAGAATTATTCTCATAAATCTGCTATTTACGGAAACAATTATTTTCATCAATCGACCTTCTATTGAAGCAAGACCTAGTTTTATCAATCCATCTTCTAATCACAGAAACAATTATAGCCTAACCAATAATCCAGTTTCTATTTAAGCAAACAGTTGGTTTAATCAATCGAACTTTCATTTATGCAAGAAATTATTTTCATCAAGCCAGCTTCTATTTTAAAATGACAATATAAAGTATTTGGCAACGTAAACTACGGATAACCGAATTATGCTTGGGATACGTTTTTCTTCATCCAAACTTTTATTACAACATCCAGGACATGAGTCAATGGGGCCAAAACAAAAGGCGACAACACTATCATAACCATAACTGTATGGTACAGAATATAGGACGATGTCTTGGAATACACTGGCGTGATCTTGGCGTGCTTGTCGAAGACTGACGCATCCCAGATAAGGGTAAAATGAACTAAGGTAGATCAAAGTTCTAAGAAGAACATTGCCCTCTAATTATGATGTCACTCTGGTGCATACAACAGTACTGTTACATGGTCAATGTTCAATTTTGACATTTAATACTTTAACGAAAAAAGTGTTAAGAGACTATATTAAATTAAATCGGGAAATAAATTCGTTCTCACAAACACACGAAAATATACATACACACAAATACTCCACTGCAATATGAGTGTCAGAATAGCAGTAGGATGCTTACACGAGACGTCGATAGTTGGAGTGCGAGGTGGAGTAGAGACGCTGTTAGGAACGTTGTCTGCGAAATAAAGTCCTGTTGATGGCGATGGCCATTTAATCTCGTATTTAATGTGACATGTGTACGGTCGTATGTTTTGTCGTCCAGCTGTAACTGATATACTGGAAGTAACTGAGTTGGCTGTCGATGATGGAGAACCTGTTACAGTATTTCCATCGAAATCTGTCCATGTGAGAACAGGTTGTATGGTCGGCGTTTGAGACGATGCAGTTGAAGTGTTGTATCTCACTGTGTAGGACATTGTGACTATGTCTCCAGCAACAACGCCTGATGAATTCATCAGTGTGATTGAGGGATCTCGGTCTAAAACGAAGCAAATCCAATTGAAAACACTGAAATTAAATAGTTTAATATTGAACGGTAATCATGCTTTCATGTTTTCAAACAATTGTTAATTGTCACATTTTATGTTCAGCTAGTCTAGCTTGATTGACGCTAATGAGGGATTTCCTCGCAAGTAGGCCATAGTTACGTAAATCGTATTTTTTATTGTAAACTCCACATTTCTAAACCAATACTTTAGAACCAAGCGCAAGGTCTCAGCACATTCGCGAGCACCTCATAGTGTCAGAGGTGATTTACACAGATTCCAGTTGAAGGCTCAGATCAGACAGAAAAGGATGTAGGTTAATCAATCTATCGTTTCAGCGTCTCCACTTTTCGCCATGTTAAACAGCATTATCAAAAATTAATTTCAATGTGAATCCACATACATCTTACACACAAGAATATGTGTATAGCATAAGCGCAGAAAACAGAAAAACATTTATTACATAGAACGAAGAATAAATAAGCTGGTCAATGGTTAGTAGGCCTACGCTTCAATTGAATAGCATTTCAAATGACCGTTTGACTGACAGTAGCTGTAACTATAACTGGGAATTTATAAAGCGCCATTTCGAGACAACCATCAGAGGCGCTTCCGGCCCGATGCCTTAGAACCAGTGGAAATTGTGACAGACTTCAGTCTGGGACGAGAAGGATTGAAAGGATAGATTGGACAGATGAGGGAAAGAAGTCTTGAAGAGGTGGAATTCTGTTTTTACTGGAAACCAGTTTAGTGATTGATAGTGGAAAGTGAAGCAGATATGAGATACTGGTGAGTGTGGGATGACGTTTGCGCATTGTGGCAAATGTGTCATTTGGAATATGTAAAATACAAACATAAATGCCTACATTCATACAAGCATACATACATACACATTATACTTATACACACATGCATACTTATGTATGCATGTGTGTAATGTATATATATATATACATTACACACATGCATACAAAGTTGTACACTTACATGTATAATATATACATAGGTTCATGTGTATATGCATGCATTTTCTCTTACCTATTACTGTAAGTATTGCAGACTGTCCAGGGGCAGCGTCTGTGCAAGTGTATACCCCTGATTGTTGCATAGTTGTTGCTTTCACAATCAGATTGCATTTATTGTTGCTGCCTCCTGGCCGATCGACTTCGTAATTTGTTGCAAATGCAGACTGAACCACACAGTTAAGTACAATGACCTGAGCGGATGGAGTTCCAAGGTCGTCTCTCTTTGTTGAAAATATCCAATTCAGTAGGTTTGTATCTGATGTACAATTGAATATCGCCTGCTGTCCAACTTCAGTTGCTGCATTCAACGGGATTTCTGTTATGCGGCCACTAGAGCCTAAGGAAAGCGTACATATTAACTGACAGTAGGCCTTTAATTATAGTTTATTTAATTAAACATTATTATATTTCTGGGATGGGTGAACGACATCAATAAAATTAGATTACTTTATAATGCGCTTAAAGTCAGTACTCCTAAAATGGTTAGTTTGATTAATAATTGTCTTCTAAAACACCGAAATTTAATATTTCAACGCATCAACTGATAGGCCTATGGCAGACAAGGAAAGCCGTATTAAGGTCCAACAGATCGACCATTTGAGAAAGAGAGACAAACTTAATATGGTGATGAGCTAGGCCTATTTGAGACATAGGGTCAGATTTAATTTACGTCCTAACTTACGCCGATGTGTAGGCCTATTTATTAAACAAGGTAAATTAACGCCATGGAAGTTTAGAGGCTAATTATGGTGTAAAGCAATTACATGCATAGTAGCAACAATGCAGTTCAATAATAGCCTACATCAATTTACATATAGGCCTATACTAACTACTTAGTTCGAATTTTAAGCACAAGTGAACCAACCTCTTGCATTCAGTTCTATGGCAAGAACCACAACCAACAGAGTTTTCAACTTCATCTGTGTTATTGTGAAGACACGAGAAACACTTTGAGTTTTTAAATAAATTAATCAAGTTTATAAGTATATGCTAGCAAAGATTCAAGCTTTCATTCATCACAGAGTTTATTTAGTTAACGCTAACAGTCTTAGTTGTGCAACTAACGCCACGGAAGGGAAATCCCCGAGGCTGTGACTCAGTAATTCACCCAGTAATTATATATCCTAGCCTTGCTAAAAAATTAGCATACGATGTTGCATTATCCTACAGACGGTTCAGCAACAGATATAGGCTATATTCATCTAAACTATATTATAAACCGTACATAGAAAAAGAAAACGTTAGGCAGCTAGGAATAACTTGATCATACTTTATTTACTATAAATAATCCGAATAATAATTTATGAACGGCCCACTTAAAATGAGACCGTATAACTAGGGCTACAAGGGCATTTTCTCTAACATTATCGCTGGTATTATGTTACAGTGGACAACAGAGAGCTGTCCTCTTTTGCCCTTTGGACGGCGATCCAGATGCACGCATTCGTGTAAACCAGGGCTGTACGCTTCGTTGATGATCAGGCATACACATGCATCATGTACACCAAGGCAATTCAATTTATGCAGGTCAAACTGTTACCTACACTAACTGCCTCCAATCTGTTTCAAGTGTCGGGTAACCGACAAGTGCCTATTTTACGGTATATATAAATATAAATGTATTATATATATATAATATATATAAATGTATTATATATATATATATCCGGCCTTATTTGGGCACAGTAACTGTATTGACAACATTGCAGACAAACTGACAGACATACATGCAGACAGAGAGAAAGACACAGGCACACAGGATGTCCACAACCACTTGCTTTATTATAGATGTTCTCTAAAGGCATTGCAAATGATTAGGCATACAAACATACCTAATCATTTAAGTAGCATCTAGAAGGGTGAAAGTGGTTATGGATATTCTGTGTACCTATGTCGTTCTGTGTGTCTGCACGTATGTCTGTCGGTTTGACAGACATGCGTGCGTACACACTTCAGCCTTTGCGTTCGAATGTAGGCCTACATAGAAAATGAAAATCTATTTATAGACGTAGGCCTGCTAGTGTAAACATGCAGAAATGGTCAACACCAAGCTAGTTTGTGTTCAACCAGGAAGAAAGATTGACTCTGGTGACATTGAAGTGAAAGGTTGACAAAAGTTTAGTTAGCCGCTTTAGCTTAGGAACACAGTTAAGAAAACGTGGCATTAAAATCAGTCAACCTATCTCTTCTCATGTCAAATATAGCACGCAATCATTGCATGCAATGATTCTTGCTTCGGCTTCAAATATTTTCATCAATCCCACTTCCATTTAAAGAAACAGTTTCTTCCATCAACCCAGCTTCCATTTTAAAGTGGCAATATCAAATAACTTGTAACTAGACAAAATGTCGGTAGACGAAATGTCTGCAGACGAAGTGTCGTAGACGAAACGTCTGTAGGCGAATTGTCGTGACACCACCCTCAATGAAATGACCGATGTTTTGGAAGGTCATCCCGTAGTTTAGGTTGGTAAATTATTTGAATGTCTTCAATGTCGTACTTCACGTTGGTAAGTAAGCAGTCTACCTATGTCCATGATAACTATCATCAATCCCGCTTTCATTTCATCGAGAAATTTTTTCATCGATCCAGCTTCCATTTCGTGAAAAAATTATCCAACTTCTATTTAACATAAAAAATATTTTTCATCAATGGAACTTTTATTTAAGCAAAGAAGTATTGTCACGGGTCCAGCTTCTACTTAAGGAAACAATTATTTTCATCATTCCAGTTTCTATTGCATCAAAAACTTAGTTTCATCAATCCAGCTTCTATTTACGGTAAAAATCATTCCAATAAATCCAACTTCTATTTAAAGACATAAATGGTTTCATCAATCCCACTTCCGGTTAGTGAAACAATTTTTCCGCTTAGTCCAGCTTCCATTTTAATTTGACGATAGGCTATAAAATAATTTACCAACCTAAACTAGGCCTACGGGATTACCGTTTTGGTTTTCACTCTTAAGTTGTTTGCGTTCAATGAATTCTCTAATGTCATTAGAAACTCATCTGTCTTAGATTGATGACTTTCTGTGGCTTGACCTTTGGTGTCTCTGACATTGAATTTCATCCAGACAGTTCCAATGGAATGTGACTTTGATTACCATTTCATTTGAAGCTATATCATCGATTTGCATTACTAAAGAGTCGCTATAGAAGTTGCCAGATTAGATAAGATCACATTAAATTTTATTAGAATATTATCTTTTTTTAGCTACTTTTTCTCAATGCAATAGGCCCTAATTTATTATTACTGCTGTCGATTCTGTCTTAAAAAATTAAAAACACGTTTCATTTTGATAATATTGTTCGATGATATAATATTACAACATCGAAATCTTCAAATTAATTTTAACTAAAATAAACTATTAGGCTGTCCTTGTCAAAGGCATTCAAGCAACGTTTTAATTTCAAATAACGTAATCCCGACTACAATTCACAACTGAGAATAAAAATTAGAGTAAATAATACACACCTAAAAGTATTGCATTGTATTGTATCTATCAATTTATATAGCGCCTCTCGCAGTGCACACCAATCAGAGGCGCTTCCAGTCCGAAGACAGAAAAGAAAGAGGTCTTCAGAAAACGAAAAGAGGCACTTGGCCCACTAGTTAATAAACAGGAGCGTGTCAAAGGAGGAAGCTGGTTCCATAGTGCAGGATCAATGAAGGCAAAGGCTCGCGTTTTAGCCATAGCAGTTCTCGCTCGCGGGACAAAGAGATCATGTCGGTTTGATGAGCGTCAGAGGAGGATGGTATGAGGAAAACGATAACGCTGATGACGACATTGCATTTAAATTGAAAAAAAACCGTTGTGCATCACCATCAACAGTGCAAAAAATCTTAAAGTTACCGTGTACAAGGTGAGGCCAATTAAATTAAGATATGAAATACAGAAATCAAACATAAAAAC
>JACEVL010002998.1:0-14000 GCA_020284085.1 Aporrectodea caliginosa
GCTCAAGAACGGTGCACATAAAATATCTACATACAAGTACAATTATGTACATGTACGCTGTGCATGTTTTAATAGATACATGTATGTTTAACCAGTGGCGTAAATCATGGAGGGGGGACAGAGGGGACTGTCCCCCCAAAGTTTTGACTTAAGCCCTTCTGTCCCCCCCCCAAAATCCGGCCCTTGTAGGTACTCTGTCCCTCCAAAGTTATGTATAGATTTTCGCCTCTGTGTTTAACGTATTATATATAATTCAGAAATCCAATTATTATTATAATATATATATATATATATATATATATATAAAACTATGCTTAGAGTACATAGTAACTGTTGTATGTATAAGCTTACAAGATAGATAGATGTATATATTATATATATATATATGTAATATATTTATGTAAATATGTTGCTGTATTGCGCGTGCATGTGTGTGCACATTATGTGTGTGAGGGTATGCGTACGTAGGCATGCGTACCCGCGTGTGTGTGCGTCTGCGTCTGTGCGTGAGTGTGTGTGAGTGTGTGCGTAGTGTGTGTGTGTGTGTGTGTGTGTGTGTGTGAGTGTGTGTGTGTGTGTGTGTGTGTGTGTGTGTGTGTGTGTGTGTGTGTGAGTGTGTGCGTAGGTGTGTGTGAGTGTGTGTGTGTGTGTGTGTGTGAGTGTGTGTGTGTGTGTGTGTGTGTGTGTGTGTGTGTGTGTGTGTGTGTGTGTGTGTGTGTGTGTGTGTGTGAGTGTGTGCGTAGGTGTGTGTGAGTGTGTGTGTGTGTGTGTGTGTGTGTGTGTGTGTGTGTGTGTGTGTGAGTGTGTGTGTGTGAGTGTGTGTGTGTGTGTGTGTGTGTGTGAGTGTGTGCGTAGGTGTGTGTGTGTGAGTGTGTGCGTAGGTGCGTGTGAGTGTGTGTGCGTGTGTGTGTTTGACGTAAGTAATGTCTTCTAAAGGTGCGGATGACTTGAGAAAACAATCAACATCGATGAGTTTGATCTCATTTTGCGCGGAGGGTATAGGAGATCGAACGCAGTGACGTAGAGACGATCGTCAAATAGAGGACACCTGTTGGCCGTGTGACGTAGTCTCCGTCTGTCAATCATAGCCACTTGTTCGTTGTTTCGTCGCCAGAGGTATCCGAGTCGTGCTGTGTGCCAAGTTCAAGGGAAAGGTTAAAATCCAAATGCACTCTGGATTTGATTCGCCTTTTAGGGTTCATCGATGACTGAGGAAGTTGGAGGATATATTATGCTTTTCGATGTGCTTATTTGGCTGTAATTTTTATTGTAGAGTAAGAGCCAGTCTGGTGGTTAGCCTGCTGGTTTTCAGCAGAGAGAAAGAGTCTATGGGGTAAAATCCTCGCCTGCAGGCAAGGCACAAGGAACTTACGAAATTACTGTTCAACTTGCACCTGCGTTGAACTCCGCTGCAGCTCTACAATACGGTACACCGTCTTTGCTGAGGAGGAAGAGGAATAACCACCCGCCACTGCCGCCAGCATATGCCAAGGCTAAGAAAACTGAAGTCGCTGATTCATGACTGCTTCTGAAAGTTAGCTTAACGAAATTGTAGTAATAAAAAAATGATACGAGAGAAGAGACAACTGTTAAAATGTTCAATTGTTGTGAAGACTGATTGTTTAATTTTTCAACGGACTTTTAAAGAACTTGGCGTTGTTAAGAAACAAGGAGAAGATGATATTTATTTATTACTACCAGCTTATTATTACTAGTTTATTGCTAGTTTGCTAAATGCTATAATTTATTATTTCTGGCATTTGCTTGTGAATTGTGAAGTTTATAGATTTTTGTCCGAAGATGTCAAACCGTGGAAAACTTTGATAAATTGTCAACTGTTCAATAGACAGATAGATAGAGATAGACAGATAGATAACGTTAGATAGATAGACAGACAGACAGACAGACAGACAGGTGGGCAGGCAGACATACAGACTGACAGACAGACAGACAGACAGACAGATACATAGATAGATAGATAGACAGACAGAGATAGATAGATAGATAGATAGATAGATAGATAGATAGATAGATGGATGGATGGATGGACGGACGGACGGACGGACGGACGGACGGACGGACGGACAGACAGACAGACAGACACACAAACAGAGACAGACAGACAAAAACAGAGAGACAGAGAAAGCGACGTATGCTGGTCATGCGTTCGTCAATTGATGGATTCCCAACGTAACAGTCTCCGTCTCCTGTCTCTCTCTCGACTTCGTCACACTACTGGAGATGTCTCGCCTCTCCTCCTGCGCTGCATGCGTTCCATCTTCCTATTTGCAACCACCTGTTCAACTGTGCTATAGGCATGCGCTCCAGCCTTCATCTACTCTTTACAGTAATGTCTAGACACATTCGACACTTATGTTGCCGCAACGCTCACAAGCATCAATTATCTGATATCTAGATACAGTCTTCGTGGCCTGTTTCACTGTGTTGTACTACTAGTAAAGCCTGAATATTCATCGACAAATTGTCTGGTAATAATAGAGAAAGCACGGTGAAGGTGTTCTGTAGCGAGACATTGATTTAGCCTTCAACTGTCACAGGTGACAGTGACCGTGCTCTAACACCAGACATCTGATGCATGCAAGAGTTCTATCCACAGTAGTCTATGCTCATTGCGGACATTACTTTGCGACTGTAGGCAATGGAAAATAATCTGATATAGAGCCACACTCTTTTCTGTTCATCTCAGACATGACTTTCAAGCGTGGCCGAAGACGAGCTACTTAGGATTCAAGATGGCTACCCCGCGTTCATTACTCTTGACGCCAGTTCAGTCAGTGGCGTTAAACGCCCCACCAGACAAAAACTGTCGTCTGCTTATGTCATGCTCTGACGTTTCATGAAGGGTTTACTGACGCTTTCAATTAAGCTGATAGGACACATGGCACCTGAATGCACACATGAGCGACAAACTAATCTATCCTATCCTATCCTATCTATCCTATCCTATCTATCCTATATCCTATCCTATCCTATCCCATATCCTATCCTATCCTATCCTATCCTATCCTATCCTATCCTATCTATCCTATCTCTATCTATCTATCCTATCTATCTATCCTATCCTATCCTATCCTATCCTATCCTATCACCTATCCTATGCTATCCTATCCTATCATATCCTATCCTATCCTATCCTATCCTATCCTATCCTATCCTATCCTATCTATCCTATCCTATCCTATCATATCCTATCCTATGCTATCCTATCATATCCTATGCTATACTCTATCCTATCCTATCTATCCTATCCTATCCTATCCTATCCTATCCTATCCTATCCTATCCTATCCTATCCTATCCTATCCTATGCTATCCTATCCTATCCCATCCTATCCTATTTTATCCTATCCTATCCTATCCTATCCTATCCTATCCTATCTATCTATCCTATCCTATCCTATCCTATCCTATCCTATCCTATCCTATCCTATCCTATTTTATCCTATCCTATCCTATCCTATCCTATCCTATCCTATCCTATCCTATCCTATCCTATCCTATCCTATCCTATGCTATCCTATCCTATCCTATCATATCCTATGCTATGCTATCCTATCCTATCCTATCCTATCCTATCCTATCCTATCCTATCCTATCCTATCCTATCCTATCCTATCCTATCTATCCTATCCTATCCTATCCTATCCTATCTATCCTATCCTATCCTATCCTATCTGATCTTATCCTATTCTGTGCAATCATATCTTAATCTATCCCGTGCTATCCTATCTTATGTCATCTAATCTCTTCAAAATTAATCTAATCCTATCGAAACCAATATGATCTAGTCTATCCTAATCCCTAATCTAATCTTTAAACAGTTTTACGTACGGCAGAAGACATAAATCGAAGACCGCTCTGAGACAAAACCATAATTCATAGGAAAAATATAATGAAAGTTATGAGAGAACAGTCCTAAAGGCATCATCTGGCAACATCCGGCACTGTCTTGTGTCCATCTGTCATTTCTCACTATATCTTTCTGTCTGTCTCTGTCTCTGTCTCTGTCTCTCTGTCTCTCTGTCTGTGGCTCTGTCTCTGTCTCTGTCTCTTTCTCTGACTGAGGCTCTTTGTCTCTGTGTCTCTGTCTCTGTTTGTGTCTGTCTGTATCTGTGTCTCTGTCTGTCTATCCTCTCTCTCTCTCTTTCTGTTTCTCTGTCTGTGTCTGTGGCTCTGTCTCTGTCTCTGTCTGTCTCTGTCTGCCTCTGTTTCTGTCTCTTTCTCTGACTGAGGCTCTGTGTCTCTGTCTCTGTTTGTGTCTGTCTGTATCTGTGTCTCTGTCTGTCTATCCTCTCTGTCTCTCTTTCTGTTTCTCTGTCTCTGTCTTTGTGTCTCTGTCTCTCTAAAAGTTCACGATTTCGTAATCATGCAGAAAGGGTCTCGTTATAAATCGAGTCTAGTCTTCAGTCCTCGTCATTCTGCTGCGCCATCAACCTCCTGTAACTGGTCTTATCTGATCCATCCTACGAACTCACCTCTTGTCCTCTCTCCACAGGTCTTTCACTCAAAACCTAAAGTATTGATCTTTCATATATCCTATCCTGATTCGTACTCTTTCCTTACCTCTTTCACCGCTTCAATTCAAAACACCATCCACCTTAACCGTCTGACTGTTTGTCTGCCTAAGGGAAGGCAAGACAAGAGACCGTTTCTGAGAAGCGGAAAGCGACCTCTCACCCAAGGCAGTATTACAAAACAAATATAAATAGGCAAAAGTTCTTTCATGAAGTTCTTAAAGCAGAAATGAGGGAAGAGGATCGAGTGATATGCTGGTCCTTGGGTGTTCTTTTGACATCTTAAGAGAGTGAATTTTGGATGAGTCGTAGACGTTTACATCGGGTGGATTCGATGTTGAAAATAGGGAATTACAGTAATTAAGCTTGGAGTGGACTACAGAGGTAGCAATGGTTGTAAGCAGTTTTAAAGACAAGCATGAGTCGAATGCGGCGAAGGTAAAAAAAAATACGCATGAAATAGGTGAGCGAGAGATAGGAGCTGTCATTAGAGAAGGAGAGATGTGGATCAGAGGTAATGCCAAGATCGCGCGCAGGTGAGCCGGTGTTGAAAGTAAGAGGTGGAGAATTGGTGGATAGGTGAAGGGTCGAGGATTTTCTTGACCTGATCGGGGAGGTCAATGAGGTTAACATTCAGAGAGAGAAAAAAATTCAGCAGTGAATCGATTAACAATTAATCGATTAACCTTTCTTTGCTGTTGATGGTGAAATCGTCCGTATGCACTTGATACCACTACTACAAGACCATCAGTTGAACGGCGGCGAACGTGTGATTTCTGCGGTTCATATGTTATGACATTACCTTCTGCCTTTGAAACACTGAACAATTTTTATGGAATAATTGATTTTCTAATGATAATGCACTTTTAAAGACCGTGTTTCGAAATATTTGAACCACCCAAAAAGTTAGTAAGTATATACACAGCATCCATCCACGTTTCCATAAATCCATAGTTATATGATCCATTCAACCAGGCACACATACACAAACATACATATGTACATATGAACCTACATACATGTTCACATACATACATACATGCATACATAGTGTAGATTATTCTTAATACAACTGAAGCGTTCAGAGCAAATCAATAACCAGTTATGTCAACATACCTCTTTTATGCTAAAAAGTATGCCAGCGTGCTTGGAATATAGTATTCTATATACCCTGCAAATTTGGTGTAGATCTGATCATTTTTGGATAGCCTTTTTAAATGATATTGTATGTCAACATAATTATGGTATTTTGCAGCTGGCAGTATTCTACCATTATTCCAGTGCAGTATCACAGTATGATAACAAACACTGTCGATTTTTTTCTTGTAATCTTTGTATAAAGACCTGTGCAAGAATCAGGTTATTTGACATACCCGCATTTTTCACGATTTTCGTACTGTATAATCGCGACCGTTTGGTGTAAGAATAAGTAAGTTTCATTGATTGATTGATTGATTGATTGATGTCGACTAACACCAGGAGACAAATGAGTTATTGAAGCTGCTAGAAAACAAACTATGTCCACATAACTTTGTTACTGCACCCGCAATTTAACTGATGGTAAAGTATTGGTGTTGAGTGTTGACAATAACCGGGTATGAAGTATCTACGTATACTTACGTATGTACGTATCTACGTATGTACGTATCTACGTATGTACATATCTACGTATGTACGTATCTACGTATGTATGTATCTATAGTATGTACGTATCTACGTATGTACGTATCTACGTATGTACGTATCTACGTATGTACATATCTACGTATGTACGTATCTATAGTATGTACGTATCTACGTATGTACATATCTACGTATGTACGTATCTACGTATGTATGTATCTATAGTATGTACGTATCTACGTATGTACGTATCTACGTATGTACGTATCTACGTATGTACATATCTACGTATGTACGTATCTATAGTATGTACGTATCTACGTATGTACATATCTACGTATGTACGTATCTACGTATGTACATATCTACGTATGTACGTATCTATAGTATGTACGTATCTACGTATGTATGTATCTATAGTATGTACGTATCTACGTATGTACATATCTACGTATGTACGTATCTATAGTATGTACGTATCTACGTATGTATGTATCTATAGTATGTACGTATCTACGTATGTACATATCTACGTATGTACGTATCTATAGTATGTACGTATCTACGTATGTATGTATCTATAGTATGTACGTATCTACGTATGTACATATCTACGTATGTACGTATCTATATATAGTATGTACGTATCTACGTATGTACGTATCTACGTATGTACGTATCTACGTATGTACATATCTACGTATGTACGTATCTATAGTATGTACGTATCTACGTATGTACATATCTACGTATGTACGTATCTACGTATGTACGTATCTACGTATGTACATATCTACGTATGTACGTATCTATAGTATGTACGTATCTACGTATGTATGTATCTATAGTATGTACGTATCTACGTATGTACATATCTACGTATGTACGTATCTATAGTATGTACGTATCTACGTATGTATGTATCTATAGTATGTACGTATCTACGTATGTACATATCTACGTATGTACGTATCTATAGTATGTACGTATCTACGTATGTACGTATCTACGTATGTACATATCTACGTATGTACGTATCTATAGTATGTACGTATCTACGTATGTACGTATCTACGTATGTACATATCTACGTATGTACGTATCTATAGTATGTACGTATCTACGTATGTATGTATCTATAGTATGTACGTATCTACGTATGTACATATCTACGTATGTACGTATCTATAGTATGTACGTATCTACGTATGTATGTATCTATAGTATGTACGTATCTACGTATGTACATATCTACGTATGTACGTATCTATAGTATGTACGTATCTACGTATGTACGTATCTACGTATGTACATATCTACGTATGTACGTATCTATAGTATGTACGTATCTACGTATCTATAGTATGTACGTATCTACGTATGTACATATCTACGTATGTACGTATCTATAGTATGTACGTATCTACGTATGTATGTATCTATAGTATGTACGTATCTACGTATGTACATATCTACGTATGTACGTATCTATAGTATGTACGTATCTACGTATGTACGTATCTACGTATGTATGCACGTATGTATGTATGTACATGTATTTATGTATGTATGCATGTATGTATGTATGTATGTATGTATGTATGTATGTATGTATGTATGTATGTACGTATCTACGTATATATATATATATATATGTATGTATTTTTAAATCGTGGACCTTAAAAACACTTCAGACACAGATAAGATTAGCTGGAGATGGGTGACCATAATATTATCGTCTTTCGCAGAACAGTAAGTAAGAAGGCGATAAAATGTGAATCACGCGCATGCGTGCTTGTCGAACCAATCAGACACTTTGAATCGAAGCCAATCAGACGCAACCAATCGAGATAACAACCGGTTGTCCGCGTCATTTCTACGTCACATCTACGCCATTACTACGTCATCAAACGATGGCAGACGACGTTGCGATGTCGTGACAAGACGCCACCTATCGGAGAATTTCGTGACCTTATCTTCATCGTCCTCTGCAATCCACGTCTCATCCTCCTCCGTCGAATTCAGATTGTTCTACAGTCTCAATCACCCCCACCGCCCCATTCTCCACCTTTGGGGCAATGTCTTAATACAGCAGACACTCTTATTGCCACAATAGTTATGAATATTACCTTTAATGAAGAAAAACGAATGAACGAACGAACGTATGAACGGAGAAGTGAACGAACTAAGAAATAGACGAACGAAAGAACGAGTGAACGAATGAACGAACGAACCAACGAAATAAACGAATGATTGAATGAACGATTGAATGTACGAATGAATGAACAAATGAGTGAGTGAATATATGTAATGTAGTGTAATGCAATGCAATGCAATTGAACATGTATATACATATGTATGTATGTATACATGTATATACATGTATAACGCCTCTTCAAGAATGTATTATTAATGTGCCCAGAACTATTTCAAGTGCCAGATGGATAATGAATCTGTCAAGTCTTCATTAAAGTTGATTTGCAATTTAACTGTGCAATATAAAGTGTCTCGTTAACCTTCAATTGTGTTTTATGTTCGTAATTTCCAAACCTCTTTTAATGGCCTCCATCTTCCTATGAATAGCCTAAACCTGAAAACTACTGACATTGATTTAAATTTGTTCATCTCTTGGACACCTCTATTAAGTCTAGAATATTCTGTTAACAAGCGTGACGGTTACTGCAGTGAAATTTGCCAAAAATAATCTTTGTCGGCGGCAACGACCTATGTTGTCATAAGCTGCCGTTAAACTGTGGATCCCCCTCCCCGCAGTGAAATTAAGGAGCTGTAACGGCGGCAACGGCCTATGTTGTCATAAGCTGCCGTAAAACTGAGGACTCACGCAGTGAAATATTAACTCCGCCACTGTTCGCTTTCTGATAGTGCCAGTCCCAAGCCTGGATAAAGGAGGAGGGCGACGCTAATGGTCTTTGTTACCACACAGCTAGTCGTTAAACAGAAAACCAACCAAGCAGTGAAATAATTATAACTGCCGATTTCGGGTGGCGCAAGTCCAAAGGCTGGATAAAGGGGGAGGGCGACGCTAATTATCTTAGTCATGACACAGCGTCATTAATTAAACTGTGACTTACCTGCAACGAAATAGTAGTCCAGATATAATATCCGTAACAGTGAATCTGATAAACAGAGAGCAGATGTGAAAGATAACACTTTAGCATTCAGCCAACTGGTGTGGAATAAGTCACCTTCTCACATCAAGTAAAATCACTTCCTTAATTTAAGTTGAATATTCGCTACCAACAGCTACGTGGAGTCGTCGAATTTAGCCAAAAATAATTATTCTTCATTTTTGACTGGGACATTTAGTGCTCCAAAGTCAGCATAAATGATGTATGGAAAGTTTGTGGTGATTGTGAAACTTGAGTATATTTTTACCATTTTCAGGCAGAACAATCCACTGTGGTTTCTCTCCGATGCCTTTACAGTCTTTAATATGAGCATCTAGTAAGTCTTGTATAGAGAATGGATATATATACATCGGTTAGCGACACTGGCGTAGAGAGCGAGACTTACCGAGTTCGAGTCCCGTAGGGCGGACATGCTTTGTAGGCTGCTATTAGCGCCGTGTATTGCAGGCTGTCTGTTCTGTTAGTAGTTAAGATTGTTTCAATTGCATAACATGTAAATGTACAGCGCAGTTTCGTTTGTCAGGCGCTTAATTAAAGAAAAGATATTATTTACTATTATTATTACACATATATATGCGCGTAGCGATAAAAGCTGTAAAGAGAATTTTGTGGTTCCGACTTAAAACAGCTTTAGATGCAATGAGATGCCATGAAACTGTCGGAGTCCTTCATTTATTGGTTGGACTCCGATCCGGTCTTTTTTAGATGGTGCGAGTAACATACGTATGGATACAATAAGAGGGCGATTACAATCTTTTTTATACGACAGCGTCGACAAACAGAAATGGGGAACTTAATACGAATTGAGTTATACCATAATCAACTATACGAGCGCAATAGTCTTAGTGGATTGCATAGAACGAGAATTCGTGACTTGAGGCTTTAATATTCGTAAATATTCACGAATATAAGGGCATTTTTAATATTCGTAAATATTCGTTTCACTGTTTCCGTTTTGCTTATCAACTAATTTTGACTATTGAGATTTTGAACAATAAACTAAGTGAAATAACTGATATAAGACGAGTAACTGTAACATGTAACTGTTCTTGTTCTAATGCCTTGTTTTTGGCGCTGAATTTTTTTATAATTAATCCCGGATTTTGAAAGAATTAGGAATGAAAAGAAATAAAAAGAATTTAATATTCGTTGGCTAGTTTTAATATTCGTCAATATTCGTCAATTTCTACAAATCTTAATATTCGTAATATGCGCATACTCGTTCTATGGTGGATAGCGTGCTCGACTATCAACCGAGGGTTCGGGGTTTAAATCCCGATAGGGCAGACATGTTTGTTGAGATTTCTGCTTCACCTGCGCCGACTGGCCAACTCAGTAATAATGAGTACACTGACCGTACAGTGTCATAAGGAAGATTAGACCCTGAGGGGAGGACTGGCCATCCGCTGATATGCCTACAGGCTAAAAAATTGAAGTCGCTAACACTTCATACGATGGCTGTCTCTCAGGCTAGTTTGAGGGACTACTCATCTTCTTCATCAACTTCGTCAGTGTCTAATAGACAGGGAAAGGTCAGCTATAGGGTCGATATGAACGTCCCTGACGCCCAAAAAATATCACTGGATACTCCAGCTAGCACATCACCAACCATCATTCACGTTATAGCCTGGAAAACCAGACATTAATTTAACGAGAAAGTAGACAGACTGGTAACAAATTGACTGGTAACAAATTGACTGGTAACAAATTGACTGGTAACAAATTGACTGGTAATAAATTGACTGGTAACAAATTGACTGGTAACAAATTGACTGGTAACAAATTGACTGGTAATAAATTGACTGGTAACAAATTGACTGGTAATAAATTGACTGGTAATATATTTCAGTAACGGATGATCAAAAGTTATTACAGGAGTCGAATTAAACTGTTTGGCAGCCATGCAAGGCGCTCATCACGTTCTACTGCTCATTTTACCAACGCCATCTGGTAAATGAAAAGGCTGAGTTGAACTTAGAGAGGGTGTAGCGGGAAGCGATCCCGTGTCCGTTACCTCGTCATGCCAGAGTGTAACCATTACCCTAAACCCCTTCCCTTACAGCTAGTAACAGAATGTAAGGTAAAGTAACGTTGGATAGGGCAACATACACTCTAAAAGTACTGAACGGAATTAGCGCACACTGATGTAGCCCTAAAACATCACTTGTTTGCCGGTAAATCCATGGCACCGTGGCCTATAGCCAGACATCATTATGGATTTTTATGGTACCCCGAAGATTCGTTCGAAGGCATTTCGTTATAACACGGCTTCTGATATAGCACGGTCTGGACAGACCGACCTTAGTGTGAGGGGGGCCCATGGGCGCCCAATATGGTGGGCCATTTTGTGCAGCGGATTCTTTGCCTCTGTTGATGCGCAGTCTCCGACAGGGACAGCCCCATACCTACAGTTTTAGCATGTCATACTGACTCATACAGGCAAAGGTCCTAATGACAATGTTAAAAATTGTTGGCTTATAATTGTTATTGCAATAATTTTTAATGATTGTTCATAATTGTTTCTAAATAATGTAGATGAAAATGAATTCATTCATTCGTTCCGGAAATTTATATAGCGCCTGTTCAATAAATGGCGAAATTCGGCCATGAGTCCGGACATTGATCACTGAATTGAGATCATTGTGCTTGTAAATACATTTTCTTCTATATTATCAATAGGCATTAAATAATTTCTTCCCTAGTCAGATGACACATGCAGGGATAAAAAAATAAATAAAATTGTAACTGGAGGGGCCTCTAAGTTGTGGGGTCCTGGATTGGCGCTATTATAGCCCATGCTTAAATCTGGCCCTGGATCTGAACACTGATCTCAAACTTAGTTCAGTCGCATAAATTAACCTCATGACAACATGGTCTCGCTACATTGCGGTTCCTGCAATGTTGTGATTCATAAAAACATCGTTATAAGAAAACTTAAAATAATATTATTCGTTTAATAGATCTGAGTGTCATACCGCAATTAGCTACACAAAGAAGATGAGATAATTTAACGTTTATATAGAATCCTAAAATTGGTATAATCTTTTTCAGGAAGTTTTAAGTTATGAGATCAAAAGAC
Organism: Aporrectodea caliginosa; assembly: GCA_020284085.1. Lineage (NCBI taxonomy): Eukaryota > Metazoa > Annelida > Clitellata > Crassiclitellata > Lumbricidae > Aporrectodea > Aporrectodea caliginosa. The sequence continues at coordinate 12,387 of JACEVL010002998.1, forward strand.
GTAGGTTGTATTGTCACTTAACAGTAGGGGGAAGAGGCTTCGTAATGAGGTTAATTTCGGTGTCTGTGTTTAGACAATTTGGTCACTAATGCATTTCATGCGCAGTAACCACATTAAGTCTTCGATCCTCACAGACACTGCTTCTGAAATTACCCATCAGACCCAGCCCACTCATTTCGCCACTTCCATTTGTAACTGTCGGCCATTTGCCAAGAACTGGAACGAAGAGCGTCCTATTGTCATCACTTCGTTCTTGCGTCACTTCTTCAGGGTCTCTTCTTCCGTTGTCCAACCACTTAGCAACGGGCCAGATGATATCGTGAGAAATATCATCAAGTGAAGAAGACGACGACGACGATGATGATGATGATCTTAGCCCCTATTATCGCCTGGCACCTCACTTCCGGTTGTTTTCGCAGCAGGGCGCATGCTCACGAGACAGCGAACGAAAGTGTTCATCGGCAATTCCGGTCTTCCTCCTCCTCCTCCTCCTCCTCCTCCTCCTTCTCCTCCTCTTCCTCTCCTTCTCTTCCTTAGCCTCCCATCCCCTTCCTCTTCCTCCTCTTCCTCCCCTTCACTTCCTCTTCTTCCTCCCCTTCACTTCCTCTTGCCCCTCTTCTTTTGCTCTTGTTCTTCCTCCTCTTCCTCCACTTCCTCATATTCCTTTCCTCCTGTTCCTCTTCCTCTTCTTCCTCCTCTTCCTCTTCTTCCTCCTCTTCCTCTTCTTTCTCATCCTCCCGTCCTCTCCCTCTCACTCTTCCACTTCCTACGTCTCCTCTTCTTTTTCCTATTTCTTATTTCAATTTGGATCTTTCTCCTTTTCACTTTCTTGCTCCTCATGCTCTTCCTTCTCCCACACCTCATTCTCAATTTTTACGATCACTGTCCTCTTTTTCTTAACTATGTATGTATGTATGTATGCATGTATGTATGTATGTATGTATGTATGTATGTATGTATGTATGTATGTATGTGTGAACTAATGTTTTGCATATATAATGAGCACAGGTGTTCCTTATGTTGATATATATATAATGTGTATTCGATAATTCGATTGTTAAGCGTTTTAGTCTTAGGCCTTAGTTGCGCTGTCGGCTCGTGGGCGCTTGGCCTAAAGTAGCCTAAACATTGGCTGACGGTAGATTTTTTTGCACGTGCAGTTAGCGCGCCAAACTTAGAAACTGCTGATGACAGTGAATTTGAACAATACAGTGTAGTAGTTGTTTTAATGCAGTAGAGAGCTGTATGTTAGAAGTTACAGTCGATTTGTGTTTGATGAAATAACTGTGTTTGAAGAAAGAAAAGAAACATTCAAAGAACTGTGTCAATTTAATTCTTAAACAGTTAGAAGACGTTGGGCAATTTATATGTAGAGATAAGGAAAGTTCTTGAGGTAGGTCACAACTAAGAGCGAAAGAGTTGGTGGCAGAGCGGTGCCATTTGGTGGCAGCAGCGGTGAGATTCGAAACAACGTCTGGGATTCGAAACAAATCGAAACAACGGGATTCGAAACAACGTCGGTGAATATGCACTCGAATCATTGGTAAATCAACGAAAGCCTCAACGACAAAGGTATAAAGTTGGTTGTTATCAAACAAAAAAACAATCCCCAAT
>JACEVL010002999.1:0-15123 GCA_020284085.1 Aporrectodea caliginosa
GTCTCCCCCCATCGAAAAATTTAAATTAAATTGAAAATTCAAATTCCGCCAAAAGGAAAAGGAAATTTTTAATTTAGCGGTTTTACAATTTCAACCGGGAAAAAACTAAGCAATTTCAAGATCAAGTTACGACTCACTGCTTGCACTTTATCGGCTTAGATAAGAAAGTCTTGGGTGGGCAACAGGACAGTATCGTAAAATTCGTATAACCGTATAACGCATGGCTGCATTTGAAATTCCTATTGACCACAGCCTTATCGTCTCTCATCTCATGCACTGGATTTTTAGATTGGCTACTTCAGAAATTGAGCAGAGCATATTGGAACTGAAACTGTAGAGTTATTCTACAACGAATCAACGATGGACCGATGGAAAGTAATAGGCTCTAAGTCCCAGAACGGTTGAGAATGTTCGTCAAATACTGCAGATAATGTATTGGTTCTGAATAAAGGAAAGGCCCGTTCAGAAAAACCATATAGCCTCTCCCGCCCTCGACTCTCCTTGAAGGAAACTTAAGACCGTTTCACAAACCGCATGCGTCGTTTTGTGATCTTTTAAAGCTGTGTAATACAAATTCGCAAGCTAGGCTGAGCAGATAACCCGCGATGCAGTAGGCCTAATCTGCAATTAAATACTTGCGCAAAATTTCTGACTTAAGTTTTTGACATATTCATTTAGAGAGGCGTATATTGTAATAGGTCGGACTTTCTTTGCCAAATCATATTCGGCTTCCTCTTTACGACTATAGCAGCGAATAAATCGTCTGACAATTTTTAACATGCAAATTATAAGGATATCTCTGGGAGATGTCGCTGTAGTGGATTTCTTTCAATGTATTAAAAATTATGATTTGTGGACTTTCGAGCTGACATCGATTTCGATTCGTTGATTTCCGATTTCCTGCAGACACTTCAAAAACTTACTTAGGGCCTCTTGTTCTAAAAAGCCATTCGTAATGCGGCAACATTCATTCGTAAGTCTGAGAGTCTAATGAGCAATAATGCCTTTCTAACATTTGCTGAAATCCCAAGCTCTTGCCAGAAAAATCCCAAGATCGGCCAAAACTGTACCAATAAATCCCAAGTTACCGACAAGGAAAACGTTGTGATGAAATATGAAATGCGTTTTAAGTTTTAACAATTACAATTATTAAAAAAAATGCCTAGCTAAGAACTGGCAAAGAGTATAACATTAAATTAACAATGTTTACAAGTTACAATACTAATAAAAGTCTTTCAGACTGAGCGAGTTTTTCTAATCTGATTCGCTGCCACTGATGGGAAGTATGGTAAAACTAGTCTATAGACCTTAGAAAAAATCCCAAGATTGCTACGCAAAATCCCCAGATCCCAATGCGGACCCCTAAAATCCCAAGATCTTGGGAAAAATCCCAAGCAGTGGTCGCACTGCTAATGAGCAATAATGCCTTTATAACGATCATTCACTTCGCGCCAAAGTAAGGAATTCTTTCTTGATAATTAATCCAACATCTTGGACTTTTCTTGGTTTTTATTTTATGATTAACGGATTCAAACAGTTTTAACGTATATGAAATAATAATAATATAAACGTCCTGAAGTGTGTGTCGTGTGTATGCGTGGTGTTGCGCGTCGTGTTACGTTGTTTCGCTCGAGTCTCAGCGGCCCTGGGCAGGGAAGGGGAGGGAGGGGAGGACATCAAATGGAGGGATTGAGTGGTCACTGCTTGAGATCGCAAGGGGAGAGAGGAGGGGAGGGAGGGAGAGGCGAGACTGGCGCAGCCAGCGAGGAGTCACCGCTAGAAGCCGCAAGTAGACGAGAGATGAGGGGAGGGAACCCTCTCTTGCACTAGCCAGAGGCGTGCTGTTTCAGTTATAGGCTATAATTGTTGTCTGCCCAGTGTCTCAATAGTTTTTTCAACATGTCATGAGTGTATAATTCTTTCTTAAAATGTCTATATTCCTTCCTTGTTAATGTCCTATTATCACAGTATCATACCTGTTCTATTTCCTACAATGCAATTTTTAATAATCTCACATAGGCCTAATAATTTATTTTGCAATTTTTCGATTTTGTAGCAGAATCTCCCTTTGGTTCATTATAACGTCTTTCTTCAGGGTCTGAAATTCTTCTTATTCTGTGCTGAACAGTGAGCATCTTTATATAATGCTTTAAAGGAATGCGTATGACTGCTCGATTGCACGTAAGAGTGTAGGGTATCCAAAAATATTTATCTGGAGATAAACAATAAACTTCATGACAAAAGTCAGCGCCGATTAGTTTCAAGTCAGTAAAGGCAAATAGATGGTTGGCTTTCTAGAGAAGTAGATCTACGCGTCTAGTGCAAATAATCCGAAAACCAAGACCCACAATATAGCACATAGCATATTGTGACACAGTAGTCCAATAATTACTAAGAATAAGCTACCTACTTAATTATTACGAATGTGGCTTACTCATCGTACGTACGCCGAAGCATTTGAATGCTAACTGTACTTACTGTGTATTAGAACATGAATCTAACGTCATTGGCAGAGATAACATAAATTAAAACAAAATGATATTGAGACATAATTATACCAGTTTTAATAGTAGCACAGGTTTCCTCGAGTTTCTTCTGAAGTTTGCCGTCAAAATAGGAGATTTCAAGCGGAGCCTGTCTTTCACGGTTGCATGAGAAGAAATGCTCAAATGCTGGCCTTCTTACGGCTTTCTGCAGTGTGTTGGGCGGCTACTAGTCAGACACATGATAGTATAGAATAGAATTATATCTTCTGTCACGCGAGCTGCAGTCATTATAGTATAGAATATATATCTTCCGTCACGCATGCTTGCAATCCTATAGAAACTAAATGATTGGCACTAGAGCTCGTGTGTATATATATATATATATATATATATATATATATATATATATATATGCATGCTCCGTCTGTGACACCTGCATAATATACGAATTGCCTAAGCAACTGGAAAACATCTGCTGTTCTGCTTTCTGTCAATACTCTGAACTGGCGAGAGCTCATGAAAAGCCTTGAGTAGGCCTAAATAAGCGTTATTGTTCCTCAATAACCGTGTCTGCTTGCGGTTGTTAACTATGATAGTGGAATAAATTATGAGTCTTTAGAAAATTTTGGTAGATTGGCCACTAGCAGAGCTGCTTATTTCAGGACGGACTAGAAATGGTCAGAGAATCGTCTATTTAGTTCAGATAAGATAGGCTACAATCAATTACCAGTAGCCTAAATGCGATCTGCGTGTCCACAATATTATTCTCCACTGTTCCATTAGCGTGAAGCAGAGCCATAAACACCTGGCCATTTTATGGACACGCTGTTATGTTAATACAGGGTCAATGTCACAATTTTTACGTTGATCATCTACCTTGGAGAGCAGAGTGCCTATAAAGGCATTTGTTTCATCTCTATTTGCCTCGAAAAAGGCAGTACAATTTTTAATTTGGTCTGCATCTGCATATAAGTCAGCACTCATAGATAGGAGTTGAGTTGATACAATATGCATCTTGCCCAGAATATCGCTAAGTATGTGTAAAATAGCAGAATTTAAAGTTTAGATATGACAAAATCCTATAGCTTGAACTGCCCTTTCAGCACTTTAAGCCCCCCGGCCGCATTTTACCCCACTCACCAACATCCACTCTAGCATTTCTACCAATGCATCTAGGCCTAATCCATCACAAGAAATACAGCAATCAACTAAATGACACAACCCTTGAGTATCACTGAACCTTTGGATTTGTCTGACCGGTTCCTCAGGATATTATTCTCTGTGCTTCAGTTCGTCATCCACTACTCGTGTTCTGTGTAGTTACTGATCAATGCCAGTGAAATATGTGCAGAAAGCTCATTTGTGAATCTGGAGGTACATTAACCCCGCTTTTATGGTCATTAAACATTTGCCGAATATCGTTCGTCTTCCAGACAATTGATCAACGTCTGAGGAACTACAACGGCCACGAGGGGAAATTCGACGAACAGCGGCTAAAATGATCTCATAGCAGAAAGGATTGCCTGAAGTAGTTTCTACGTCATGAAAATCATTCAGACTCTAGGCAAGTAAGTACGTTGTGCCTACCAAACTAACGTGATTAAGACAATATTGGATATAATCATGTCATCGTGTTTAGGCAAGTAAGTTAGTCGTTCTTTTAAAAGTATCAGAATTTAATAATACCACATTTCATTATAGATCAGACTAGAATTTGAAGGAGGGTCAGCAGGAACCACAAACTCAGTCCCTCTGGCTCCTCTGTACACCCGCCACTGCCTGTCTGTCTCCAATACAACTGTTTGCAATCGACCGGGTACAGCCTCGCAAGGCATACAGGATTTCCACGTCCTTTGCATTTGCTAAAACAATCTAAATAGCTAATTCAAGTAAGTATTTCATACGGGGCTAGCGTGGCTTCTCTGATCAGAAACAGAGAGCGAAGAAACTAGCAAAACTCATCTCAGTGTTGTTGCTCCATATATTCTATGGTTAACATGATGGTTTTCATCGGTTATTGCATTGCATATGTGTGCATTTAGTTTGCAGTCAACTACAGTATGTCACTGTTTATGTCAAATATTAGGGCAGTGTCTCTGGCAGGGTCAGACTGCCTTTCAAAATCGGCTCAGAAAATTGTGTCATGGGCGGGCCGCATCATCGAGCGCCGATACAAACACACATACATTCATGACATTGTACAATTCCATAAATACATGCCTACATGCATAGATACGTACGTGTACACATACACAAATACATACCTATTTACATACACACACATAATGGAGACATACATACATACACACATACATACAAACATACATATAAGCACATACATACACACATACATACATACATATAAGCACATAAATACATGCATACAAACATACATATTACATACATACACGCAACGACACGCAACAACGACGATGTGATTAGCTCTGATGCACGCCCGACTGGCGAACAAAGTAGGCGTGCCCAACGGTCTCAGCGCAGAACTTTCTTTTGTGACAATAACTTCATGCAAAAACAGTAATTCAGAGAGACGTGAGAACGAAATATTTCGCCGACCAGTTGGCTAAATATTTGTGTGCATAGATTCATGAACGTACGTACGTAGGGGGTGTCTAAACACGTTCTACGTCGAATGTGCCATGAGCGACAGGAGAACCGATACAATCTGCGACTCAGGCCCCACCCCTTTGCCCTGCCAGCCAAGGATAGCAAGAACTTTTTACCACGCCAGATGTTTAAAGACATTTACTAGCAGCTGCTGTTTGAATCCTCGTTTAGCCTCACTCTCAATACTATGATGCAATCGAATTTGCCCCATTAGAACTATATATACCTATTATAGTGCTGAACAGCCATTATCTAGGCCTAAATCTATAATAGCACTATAGTCTCTAATACTATAACTGCATAATAGGGTGGTTCACAAAAACCTAGTTCAAGCTGGAAACCAGGCACCCCCTCAGTTTGTTAGACCTGTCAATAGTATTATTGAGATAAAATTTCAGCATCTTATTCCAGCTGGAAGATGGTGCTCAATGACATAGAAATATTACCACATACTTGGTGACCCATCTGACCAAAACCAGGCTTATGTCGCAAAATGCACTACTGAGATAAAGACCAAAATGTGAAAAAAATTAAATTTGTTCAATTTTTAGTTTTTGATAGAAATTGATAAATAAATATGTTTTAAACACATTAAAACTAAAATTTGTGACAAATTTTAATTTTTAGTGGTATTTTAGATGATTTTGAAATAGCTATTGTTTTAGTTATTCAATGACTTTTCCTGATATTTGTCATTTTCCCGCCATTAATAGCCATGCGTGGCATAAGGCTAGCATAGCAAGCATAGTATGAATAGAAAGCCCAGACTTCCCTCTAGCCTATCATGTAACCTTTATTCAATGTCTTTTCAAATCTAAACTAATCAGAGCGCTGAACATGGTTGCTAAGGAATTTTGCATTTGGAAATCATACAGAACTTTAAATGCATTTTTCTCTGAATCACAATTGAACAACTGAACCAGATCTGTTACTCATAACTTTGGCCAGGAACATGATAGAACAATAAAGTTTGTGTCATTTTAAAGGAGAGAGATTACCTTTTAAAACGGTATATGACATTCAAATTGTAAAAAATCCGACTTAAGCTTGGTTTTGGTCAGATGGGTCACTATAATAATTAGTAGCATTAGCGGTAAATCTTGATGTCGTATAACTTGGTTAATAACTTAACATTTGTTATGGAGATGAGTTTCAAAATAGTTTCTGTTGTGTCATACTTACTTACTTACTTACCTACTGGTATTTCGAACAAAGTGTAAAGTTCTTGTTGAAGGTCATGGTGTCTACTTTCTGTGTTTTGGCAGACATTTTTTCAGAAGTGAATTTTCAAATTTACCATTTGCCAATGAAATTTAAGCGGTCATTGTCGTGAATTTCATGTAGTTCCACATCTTCTCAGAAAAGCGTAAGAGTTATGAAGAACCAAGACGAGGCTTTCACGCTTCAATGTTAACTTCACTATGTACGATTATTCCACCGTTCAGTTCGAATAAGTTTCGACGACGAACTAAGCAACGCTCGTAGATTTGAATTCCTGTGTGTAGCGAGACGACCTTTGACTTCGCTCGATCAAGAGATTACTTAAGCAGAATCCTTTGCTATCGCACTGTTCCTATACTACTCGAGTATAGTTCAAGTCGTTACTGTATCGACTTACGACTATTAACACTTCGCAACGCTCTATTGCTTTAAGACCGCAACTAGAAGCGTTACACAACGTCCATCCTCTCCAACGACGGATGATCAAGTCCGTAACGGTCCTTTGCCACCTCACCTGTAGCTTCAGTGCGCATGCGCGGTTAAGGTCTGTTAGGCAACCGTGACTACTTTTGAATTCAACCAATGGCATGGTCCCAACGTCGTATTGTATCCATGACGTTCAAATAGTTAACCCCATTAATTAAAGAAAATCTCTGAACTGCTCTGCGCCAGTCAATCTACGCTGGTCAATTAATTAATGCCTAATACAACAAATGCTACAGTTAATTGGTGTCTGTATACTCTTCTATAATATCTACATAGGCCTATACATGTAATAGATGAGAATGTTTGTATTAATACAAAAGGAATCGTTACAACAGACCCCCCAAATAAGTAGAATTTGATACAAATTCTCTATTCAATGACCTTTTTACATTAAACAAACTTCTTATCTATTCCTATGTTCAACATAAAACTAACATTCGAACTATAGCTATCGCTATAATAACTTTTACAACACTTAATTACTTCCAGAGATAGATACTCTCTGATAATCACCATTTATCTTACCTATACTCTAATTTTACCTATCATCTATTTACATCTGATTCTGATCCACTGACTATTCCTGTCCTCTACTTAGATAGTCTGCCACTACATTGTCACTACCTCTAATGTACTTGACTCTGAATTTATAGTTCTGCAGTGCTAAGTACCAACGCATTACCCTTGCATTCCTAATACTTCTTTTCTTCTTTCTTTCTCCTCCGTCAAGTATTCGCTGACGATGAGGCTCTAACAAAACTTCTCCATTTCGGTCGGTCTCTTGCGAGTTCTATTGCCCTTCTTAAGTCCCATCCTCTGTCTTCTATGTCCTCCAGTACGTTATCTATCCATCTCTTCTTCTGACGTCCTCTGCTCCTTGTTCCCTCCACCTCTCCGTGCAGCGCCTTTGCCGGCATTCTTCCGTTCTCCATCCTGATCACATGTCCATACCATGTTAGTCTTCGTTTCTTTATTCTCTCCACTACCGTTTCCTTCTGTCCCAGTTCTTCTCGTGTCACCTCATTCCGTATCTTTTCTCTTCGTGATCTATTCAGTAGTCCTCGTAGCCATCCCATCTCCGCCACCAGGAGTCTTCTCTCGTCCTCCTTTTCATGCACCAAGACTCTGCTCCATACGTGAGGACCGGTATCACCAGTGTTTCGTATAGTTTGGTTTTTGTTCTTGTTGAGATGTTGCCTGATCTCCATAGTTTCCTCAGCTTCCCAAACATTGCTGACGCCAGCCCAATTCTTTTCCTTATGTCCCTTGTCGACTCCGCGTCCTCCGTAATTACGCCCCCAGGTACACAAATTCCGTCACCTGTTCCAGCTCCTCTCCTTCCAGGGTGATGTTTATCTTTTCTTTTTCCTTACCAATTGTCATTGTTTTGGTCTTCTCTCCATTGATCTTAAGCCCGAATCTTTTGCTACTTTCGTGTACCTTGGTCGTTAGTTCCTGCAGTTGGCTTCCGCTTTCCGCCATCAGATCTATGTCGTCTGCAAATCTTAGGTTGTTGACTATTGTTCCATTTATTCTCACCCCTATTTCTGTATCTGCCAGCGCTATGTCCATCATTGCCTCCAATATCAGGTTGAATAGGTATGGGGATAGACCGCAGCCTTGTCTTACTCCAACATGCACACGAAACCATTCCGTTAGCTCCCCATCTACTCTCACTGCGCTTACCGTCTTGCTATATAGGTCCTCTAGTAGCTCCACTAGCTCCTCTGGTATTCCATAATTCCTCATCACTCTCCATAGCCCCTGCTGCCAGATGCTATCAAAAGCCTGTCTGAAGTCTATAAAGTTGTTATAAATCACCTTGTTCTTTTCATAGTATTTCTCCGCTAGTTGCCTGATTGTGAATATTTGGTCTACCGTTCCCCTTCCTCTTCTGAAACCCGCCTGTTCCTCTCCCACTATTTCCTTCACATACCTCCGTAGTCGTTGTTGCAGGACTCTGGTGTACACCTTCCCAGGCACGCTCAGGAGGCTAATTCCTCTGTAATTGCTGCAGATGGTTTTGTCCTTTTTCTTGTGTATGGGGACTATGATCGCCTTTCCCCAGTCCTCCGGGCATTTCTTCCCTTGGTATATCCTGTTGCACAGAGTGTGCATCATTTCCACCGAGCACTCCTCTCCTTCCCTAATACTACCGGTCTTTAAGTATTGTAAACCGCAATATGTCTCCATACTCTTCTATTAACTTCCTTAGTTCTCCCTTCTTCTTCTCAGTCAATTGCGGATTTATCTGGACATCCTTATAAGTTTCTTTCTGTATTCCATTATACAGTTCCAACAATTCCTCCTCCTTATCTGTGTCACCATCATTGACTACAGTCACCACTGCAGCTAACAATTCTTCCCTCTCTTCATCCACACCTCCTACATTCCTTTCGTTATACTTCTTCAACATGTTTATGTGATAGGTTTTCACTTTACCTTTATCATCTTCTATCCGATAATCATATTCGCCGACCTTGTCTCTTACGACATATGGTCCTTGCCACTTCAATTGCAACTTATTAGTCTTGAGTGGTAGCAACAACAATACCTTATCGCTAATATCTAACTTGCGATATCGCGATCTCTTGTTGTAATATTTCTCATTCTTGATTTGAGTTTTTGCAATTTCTTGCTGCGCTATCTTACAGGTTTCACTGATTCTCTCCTGTAATTCTAACACGTAGCTATAGGCATCACGCGTTTCTTCTTCTACACCTTCCCTTGTCCACAATTCTTTCAAAATCCTCATGGGTCCCCTAGTGCTCCGTCCATACACTAATTCAAATGGACTAAATCCATGACCCTCTTGTACACTGTCTCTCAGTGCGAATAACAATGGGATAAGGTATCGATCCCATTCTTTAGGTTGTTCCACTATCAACTTCTTAAGAGTCGTCTTAATCGTACCATTAAGGCGTTCTGCGACTCCGTTGCCCATAGCATGATAAGGACTAGTAAACGTATGCCTTATGATCAAGAGCTTGTTTACTTCAGCCATTAATTCAGAAGTGAATTGGCTACCTCTGTCTGTGTGAATTCTTTGTGGAAAGCCCATCCGACAATAAAACTCAAACAACCTATCAGCCACCTCCTCAGTACTAATTCCTTTGAGTGGAATAGCTTCTGGAAATCTCGTAGCCATATCCACAATCGTCAATATATATCGATTTCCTCCACTAGACCTGGGTTCGATCGGACCTACGATATCTACACAGATCATCCTGAACGGTTCTTCGATCAGTGGTAAATGTCCTAGTGGTGCTCTCGACACTCCTTGTTTGTTAATTGCTCGTTGACACACATCGCAGCTCATAACATACCTTTTGACATCACTCAACACTGAGGGCCAATGAAACTCTCTACACACTTTGTCTTGTGTACGCTTAATTCCCTGATGAGCTGACAACAGAGACTCGTGTGCCACCATCATTACTTTATCTCTAAGTTCTTTTGGGACCATCAATTGCAATTTAATTTCATCCCTCATTACTTCTTTGTACTTCCGGTACAGAATTCCTTTCTTAACCACAAACAACGGGTTTCCTCGGTATTCATTATTATCTCCACCTTCGTTTTTCTTTGCCAATTCCCAATATTTTACTAATGTCTCATCTTTCATTTGCATTTCTACAATCTCCTCTGGTTTCATCTTCAAATTTGGGAATGTTGGCCATTTTAAAGGTTTTTCAACCCTTTCCTTATCCTCAGCCACGTGTGTACGTGTATTATACGCTGCTAATCTTTCTTCCGTGGTCTCCTCTATTTGAGCTCGTCCCTCTTGTTCTATTGGACTATTCTCAGGTTCTTTAATCTCGGCTTTCTCATCATTTAAAACCTTGTGATCATTTATAGTCCTTTCTCGACTGTCTTTCTTGAGCATAGTTTCTGTAGCTATCTCAGTGTTTGTTCCCACATCAATTGTCTTCATCACTGGTTTCGGGATGATACGAGCCTTCTCATATAAACTCGGCCCAACAATTAGTTCTACAACTAAATTCTCGATCACTAGTGCTTCAGCACTTCCCACAAATTCATCTCCTTGTATGTCTATCCAGGCCGTGGGATAATCTTCTCGCATCCCATTTGCAAAAACACAAGTCACTTTACGTCCTGTATAAGGTCTAGGTTTTTCTAATCCCTTCCTTACAGCAACACATGACGAACCCGTATCATATAGACATTTCACTGTTTGTCCATTAACTAAAACGGTACTCATGTTTTCCTTTTCAGCGAGAGTTTTGCCATCATTACTCTTAGCGCTGTTATGTTTGTAACATGCTATGTGTACTGTTGGTCTCGCTTCATCACCTTTCTTTTCCTCTACACATTGCATCGTAGCTACCGTGTGAGTCTTATTTGTTTGTCTCGCTTTATCACACTTATTTGCGTAATGCAGCCACGAACCGCAGTTGTAACATCCCCGCTTCTTATTATCGACGTTGTCACTCACTGCCTTACGTTCTCTGAAATCCCAATCATTCTTAAACTGACCTCCATGATCTCTGGATTTATTCTTATTAGGATTCCCATTAGGCTTCTCACTTTCCTTTCGTCCAGACTCTCTCATGTGATCTCTAAGATCTTTATCACGCTTCTTAAAAGTGGGGATCCACTTCTTCTCTCTGCTTTCTTTTGCTTCAACGTAGTTCTGAGCCTGTACTAGAGTATCTGCTAAACTCATTTTTCCTTTTTCCTTAAGAAAACATCTCATGTCGTCATCACATGTGACAAAGAATTGGTCTTTCAAAATTAAGGATTCCAAACCTTCATAATCATCTTTGAACCCTGCCATTAACAACCACTGTCTTAAGTACCTCTGTACTCTCTGTAGGAATTGTTCCACTGTCTCATCTTCCTGTCTTCTAGAAGTCTTAAAAAGTTTGCGGTACCCTCCTTCCGTGAGCTTGAACCTTCTAAGCAATTCCTGCTTTAACTTCTCGTAATCATGCGCTTGCTCAACGTCGAGTCTCTGATAGACTTCTAGGGCTTTTCCTTCTAACGACCTAGCAAGTGTCATAGCCCAAAACCTCTCGGGTACCTCATACACGGTACACGCCCGTTCAAACCGTAGTAGATAAGCGTCGAGGCAATCTCGGTCCTCTCTAAACATCGGCATTTTCACATTCTTAGTGTGATCGCTTGTACCTGCGTATTCTCTACCTACACCATTTTGAACGAAATCACCTCTTTCTGCCTGCTGCTTGTCATGAGCCGCTCTTATCTCCAATTCTTTCAGTTTGATCTCCTTCATACTTTCTATCTCCATTTGTTTCAGACTCGCTTCTCTCTCATCGGAGATTCTCTTTTGCTCTTCGGCTCTAAGTCTATCCTCTCTTTCTAGCGCTTGCTTCTTTTCTTCTCTAGCTATGTCTTCAACGCGTTTCTGTTCTTCTCTAGCTATGTCTTCAACGCGTTTCTTTTCTTCTCTAGCTATGTCTTCAACGCGTTTCTTTTCTTCGCGTTCTCGTTCTGCTAATCTCTCCGCTTTACATTCTTCTTGTTTTACTCGAACAAACTCTCTCAGTTCCGTTCCTTCATATCCCAAATCTGACGCAATCTTCATCCATTTTTGAAATTCAGCTGCCATTGCAATGGCTATTAATTATAAGCGAACGCGCTATAAAAACTTCGGTAGACACTGTTTAAACTTTCGTGAACTACCTTGACCTGACCTCTTTCACACCAATAATAGTCAGCCTTACAAGTGCTATTTTAATCCGACCTTATAATATCCAATAAACGTCAGCGTCTCAAACTGTCGTTACGTCACGCATCAAATTAGTATGCTAATCGGTCTTTCACCCGCAACAGAATCAAGTAAGATCTGTTACTAACGCTACTGTAAAACTAATCACACTAATCCGTGGTTATATTCCCTAATTAATTATCTAAATTAATTGTTCTAATCTCGGACGTGGCACCCAGTTTTGTAACGGATCCCTATATTATAGTTTTTAGACTATAATAGGGTATGTCCTGATCGTGAACACGTGTTACCTTTAATGTCTCTATCAATCGTGATTGGTTGAATGTGTGTCATGTTATACAGTTCGACCAATAAAATCAAGTCAACCCAGTTCGTTTTGAATATTAATGATAATTAAATGAATATGTCAATTATTACAATATGGTCTCGTTTAATCTAGTCTAGGGGTAATTTAATGAAATAGTTTAATATTGATCTATATAAATGACTTACCTCAGATTGCTGATAAAACTGATTTCATACTATTTGCTGATGACAGCAATGTCTTTTTTACTGATAAATCAATAGATATATTGCAACAGAAAGTAAATAAAGAACTTGAAGTAATATCAAACTGGTTTAAAGCCAATAAATTTTCACTCAATCTGGACAAGATATGTTATATACTGTTCCGTGGTCACCGTAAACCAGCTCCCCAACAAGCAATGGAAATTATGATAGATAACAGGGAAATAGTGCAAACTGAATACACCAAATTTCTTGGTGTTTACGTAGATCGGCATCTGCAATGGAATGAGCATATCACACATGTATCAAAGAAATTAGCAAAAATATAAGTGTTCTGTCACGAATTAAGCATTATCTGACTAAACCTGTTCTCCGACAGTTATATTACACACTGTTTTTTCCTTACTTATCATACTGTAATATCTGCTGGGGCTCAAACTACTCCTCTAGATTAAAACGCCTTGAGACTCTCCATAAACGTGCCATACGTGTGACTTGCTTACTGGGATGGTCTGATAGCACAAAATTAATATTTAAAGAGCACAATATTCTAAAATTGAATGATATTACAAAATATCAAATTGGACTATTCATGTACTGTTATCATTATCGGCTTCTTCCATCACTGTTTGATAAATATTTCCTTAAGGGTGTAGCTATCCATGGACATGATACTAGAGCATCCTGTAAATATCGAACCCTAGGGGCACGAACCAGGACTAAGCAGTTCTCAATTAAATGCTCAGGTCCACCACTTTGGGATTCTCTTCCTCCAAATTTAATAAATATATTACACATGGCTCAATTTAAAGCTCAATTGAAACATTATCTCTTGAACACATAAAAAGAATAGAATGACTCGATAGATTGTACCTTAGTTAAGATTGTTTATAATGTACTACTGTGAACATTATAATGTGTTTTGTTTTGATTTTGTTTGTTTGTTTGTTTGAAATCTTGTACTGCAATGTTTTGTTATTTAGTTGTTTGGCTATGATTTAGCCCTAAAATTGTTATTTAAGTTGAATTTTCTATAACTATATGATCATAAAAATCGTCTTGCCATCAGTAAATGTAATATGGAAAAGGGGCAGCCCTGCAATAGCGGATTATTTTATCCTTTAGGGCTGTCCTGTTGACGGCATCAGCAGATTAACATTTTTTTTTAAATTACTGATTGTTAATTAATTGTGCTGTTGTTGATTCAATAAACGGCTGATTGATTGATTGATTGAATATTCTAACTTAACCTTACTTAGACCAGCGCAGTCTACTTAGGGCTTAAGTATTATGGGGAATCTAAAATACCTCCCACGTAGATATTTGAAGCAACTTCTGTGCACTTCCAAATGTCTTCACCTCGGATACGCGTAGAGCTTTCAATCTGCGTATCGTAGATTTCACTCACCTGAATCTGCACTTCTTACTGTTCATAATGACATCATTTGCTCAATGGACGGGGGTAAGGTGACAGCACTTGTTCTGCTTGACTTGTCTGCTGCTTTTGATACTGTGGATCATTCTATTCTTCTTCATCGTCTTGAGAATTGGTTTGGGATCTCTGGCCCTGCACTAAATTGGTTTAGTACTTATCTTAGTCCACGCACTCAATCAGTGTATTTAAATGGTAATTATTCATCTGATGCTTTGTTGACATGCGGTGTACCACAGGGATCAGTGCTTGGCCCTCTTTTGTTTACACTATACACCACACCATTAGGAGCATTGCTTGATAATCATTCGCTGAGATATCATTTCTATGCTGATGATACTCAAATTTACATTTCATTTGATAGTGTGTCATGTGACTCATCTATACAGATGTTGTCTGCTGTCTTTGATGAAGTACAGTCCTGGATGGCATCCAATAAACTCCTCCTTAACCCATCAAAGACTGAATTTCTGTTACTTGGCACTCCACAGCAACTTAAGAAATTTGATGGGCTTAAGTCATTGAAACTGGGTGACTAAGTTATTGAGCTTGCCGACGCTGCACGCAACTTAGGCGTTGTTTTTAATTCTACCATGTCTCTCACTGGCCACGTAAACAGTATTTGTAAGTCATCCTATATGTTCATTCGTGAC
>JACEVL010003000.1:0-17192 GCA_020284085.1 Aporrectodea caliginosa
ATAGTCTATCAAGACCAGGTAAGATTAGGTCACATACAAATAAAATAAAATGAGACAAGATCAAAGACAAGGCAAGACAAGACGGACTCAAAAATTGGACAAGATCTTCATTTGCAGTATCAGCACAATAGCCGAATTAGGCCTAAAAATTAAATGATTAGTAACTTAAAATAAAGGCAGATATAGGCTGAAGCTTATAGGGTTATCTCTAAAGTCAACAACAGACAAGCTACTCGTGGACTGGAAATGTTAGCAACAGGTTGACGCAGTGCATATTTTAACGGATTTGGACTACTGGGACAGTCTGCTACACTTCTTTCAATGTTATTGGAAACTAACATTGAAAGTAGAGTATTACCTGGGCGAAATCACTAAAACTACTGGCACATATCCTAAGACTACTGGGGCAAATCCTAAGACTACTGGGACATTTGTCCCAGTAGTTATACAGTTAAAATATGCACTGAGTTGACGCCTTTCCAACTGGCAGCGTTTCTATGGTCCCTTTTGAAGGGTCATTGTGATACCATCAATAGGCCTAATTAATATAGGACAAGTAATATTATAGGCCTACTCTGTCCATTGTAAGACTTTATTTTGTTATATTGTAACTTGGCTGCTTATTGTCAGCGACTCATTTCCAAGTTTAATCATTTTTCGGCACATAATCCGTCGTTTTATGAAAACTTCAAATGACGCCAAAATTAGGCAACACTTTAAACACACTATTCTCAGAGGATTCCCAAGCTCTAATAAGCCCATATTGAATGATACATTATTTATTTATGTATTATTATTATTATTTATGCCCTGAGGTATACAGGATCTGAGGATCCCTCAGGGACTGGAATATTAACTATTTTGGAAAATAAAATATCCGCCTATTATTATTATTATTATTATTATTATTATTATTATTATTATTATTATTGTTATTGTTATTGTTATTGTTATTGTTATTGTTATTGTTATTGTTATTGTTATTGTTATTGTTATTGTTATTGTTATTAGTGTTATTATTATTAGTGTTATTATTATTATTATTATTATTATTATTATTATTATTATTAGGTACTATTATTATTATTAGGTGTTATGAATGCTAAGCAAGATTGTGATAATTATTATTATCATCATCATCATCACCACCACCCACCGCCGCCACCACCGCCACCATCATCATCACCATTATTATTATTATTATTATTATTATTATTATTATTATTATTATTATTATTATTATTATTATTATTATTATTATTATTATCATCATCATCATCATCACCATCATCATCATCATCATCATCATCATCATCATCATCATCATTATTATTATTATTATTATTATTATTATTATTATTATTATTATTATCATTATTATTATTATTATTATTATTATTATTATTATTATTATTATTATTATTATTATTATTATTATTATTATTATTTTATTTTACCATTAGGATTATTATTTTTACTCCGAGTTGTTGTTGTTGTTGAAGTAGTAGAATTAGTAGCATTAGTATTATATGTTGTATCATTAGTGGTAGAATGCAAAGCGTCGTACCGCTACAATAGCTGTGACGAAGACAGTGATCGCGATTCTGACGCTGCCTTTTGAAAGGTGACCCTCAAAGAGCTTCGTGCAAGACTAAACAAAGAAAAATCAAATTAACGTTTAATTAGACTCTTCAATGATCGAAATTATGACCATAATAATTATTCAATACAGAGCACTTAGGCCTACCTGTTCATCTTAGTTAGAATGGCCTACCTAGGCGGCGCGAAACACAGGGATTGCCTACTTGCCGTCCAAGGCAAGCTAAGGTCGATGAGTGAAAATAACCCTCCATAATGACTTATGTAATAATATGTATCTAAATGGACCCAAATATACTAATGATGTCATTGACATGGGCCTAATAATTATAACGATGACAACAGGGACGGCCACGTTGTTGCTATACGTGGTAGCGTTGGAGGTGGTGATGCTGATGGTAGCAGTGGGGTGGTGGTAGTGATGCTGATGGAGTGGTTGGGTGGTGGTGATGATGTCCGGGTGGTGTGGACGGTGACAGTGTTGCTGATGGTGGCAATGGGGTGGTGGTAGTGATACTGATGGTAATGGTCTTGGCGATGGTGGTGGTAGTGGTAGTGCCAACGAAGTGGATGTTGCATGGTCCCGGATTTGAAGGGACCCTTCCGCAGAAGAAAATTCGACGCGATGTTGTCTATGGTTTTAAAACTAGGCCCTACATATGATTATTCTGGATGGCCTGTTCTAGTCATCTTGGAGTTGGACGGCATTCATTCACTGCAGCCTCTCGCTGTTATTCTCTGCTTCTTGTTCTCGTTCCATCGACACCGACATCGCTACTTATAAGAAGAAGCTCGTTCGAAGATCAAAGGCTAACTAAATCGAAACCGAAAAGTCATGGTCGGGCAGCTTTCTCCATCTTCTTTTCGTTGTTGCTTATGATCGGTTTAGCTAGTTCTCCTCAGACGTGGCTATATCCGAGTAGCTGTCAAGTCCCAAACGCCTCTCAATTGTTTCTATGTAGAAAACGATATAGGCCTACATAAAAGCCTATTTTGCATCAATACAAGGCAATAGGATACAACACAATTCCATACAATAAGCTCGTTTAGTAGTAACATCTTAAGACTTATTTGTATCACCGTGGTTGGACTGCATGGGAGCGTCCCTGAGTATACGCTTCTTTAACGGGCGCTATATAAATGATTGAAATGAAAGAATGAATGAAAGCATGTTGTGCAACATAGTACAGTATCACTTAATGTATGCCAATAGTCTTACATTGTACTGTAATATATTGTAATGTACTGCATTCGTTGTATTGTATTGCATATTGTGTTTTAATTTATTTTTTGCTCTACTGTATTTTGCTAAATTGTATTGCATTGTACCAGACAAGACAACAATAAAAGACCAAACAATGCAATATAATTAAAGACGAGACAACGCATCACCACCACAGTTCAATAACAGATGCGGCAATGGCTGATAAACTTTCTGCGACGCCAAACCTCGATGCTCTGTGACGATTCCGCTTGATTTGTAACACACGTTCTAGGTCACTGGTACTAACAGCGACATTATACTTACGACATAATGCCCATCATCGTCACGCTTGCAGGTTTCTGGAATTGCAAGATTCTGTCTGGTGTAATCTTCCTCTGCCATTTTCGCTCCACAGCAGTTCCACTATATAAAGAAGCACAAGACAAATAATATTGATAATCAACAGGCGAAAAGAAATCATTCGCTCTTTCCTTCGATCGTTGTTCTAAACGATTCAATCATAAGTTTATTCATTGAAGCCCTCGTCTATTCGTTCATCAGGACTGAAAACTATTACAGTGTAGGACAACTTACTGTATAGTTCTAGAACTAGCATTCCTTGTCAGCTTATAATCCATGATAACAATAAATTGCTGTGAAATTCTAGCGGTTTTTACAACTAAATATATTTTTCACAGCCAATATGTATTGACATTATCTTGTGGTTATCTGCCTCTTAGGCAGGTTCAAATGTCCGACGTCGCCACTTCTCTCGTTGTTGGGCCTCTTCTTTCAGTTTCCTGTAGCCGTTTGTCATCATCCAATCAAGCATCATCTGTCTTGGTCTTCCTCTTGTCTTCCTCCCCTTCATTTTTCCTTCGATGACCGTTCTTAGTAGTGAGTCTCCTCTCAGCGTGTGCCCGATCCATTTCCTTTGCCTGTCTCTTATTGTGCGTATAAGGACTCTTTCTTCTCCAATTATTCCCAACACTTCTTCATTTGTTATATGTTCTGTCCAGCTGATTTTTTCCATTCTTCTCCATGTCCACATTTCGAAAGCTTCCAGTCTTCTTATATCCGCTTTTCTCATTGTCCATGTCTCCGATCCATAAAGCACCACGCTCCATACTAGCAGAGTTGTATTGTCTCGAGACACTGTCTCGGTCTCGAGACGTCTCGAGACAGGTTTTTCGCTGTCTCGGTCTCGGTCTCGGACCCCACTGTCTCGGTCTCGGTCTCGAGATCATTTCTCGACTTTTTGGAAACTGTCTCGAAACGAAAGTCTTGTCTTTTTTGAAAACTGTCTCAAAGCGAAAGTCTTGTTCTCTTGTAGAAGCGGTCTCCAAAGTTCTCGTACAAACTGTATTTTGTTCGGAACTTCGTACAGTATTGCGCTGTAAAATTGTCTTGTGCCGAATGGATAACTAGTTAATCGGAAGTGCCAAACAGACAGGAAGTTTTAAAAAGCGGTGTTTCTGGTATTAAGATTTAAGAGTATTGAAAAAAGCAGTCTTAAGTTTGCACTTTCAGTCCAAAATTTCCAAATATCTTAAAATGTCTCATAAACAACCTGAAATCGTGAAATTTGCAATCACGCAGTTTGAAATAAATGAAAACCAAAATAAATGGCAAGCCGTTCGTCGATTGTGTAAAGCCAACATAAGCGAAACTCTTTACAACATCTAGTTTCTCAAGGTGAGTGATGTGACTTATGCCGCTAAATCGCTAATAGGCCTTGGGCCTAAATGGAATTTTGTTGGTTTAAACATTAGAATCATTTAGAAGATTTCAGAATGGCTGAAATATTTAATTTCTTTATAGTTTATAAAATTCAGGTGATCGGCTGATTTCAGTGACTTGACCCTTGTATTAGACTTCAAAAGTTAAGAAAAATTGTTTCGGTACTTGAGTCCAATGTGCATTTCACTCGTTTTGAACTGTCTCGAACTGTCTCGGACCTGGTGTCTCGTCTCGGTCTCGGTCTCGGACCCCACTGTCTCGGTCTCGGTCTCGGTCTCGAACCCCACTGTCTCGGTCTCGGTCTCGGTCTCGAGTTTTATGTCTCGTATACAAGTCTGCATACTAGTGTCTTTATCATTCTTATCTTTAGATTCCTGTTTAGTTTTCCTCTCAGTAATTCTCTTCTGTTTGAGAATGCCTCCTTTCCTATTGCTATCCTTCTTTTAATTTCTCTGTGGCATTTGGCATCTGTCGTAATCATACTCTCTAGGTAGAAGAATTCTTTGACTTGCTCTATCTGTTTTCCTCCAATGTGTATTCTGACTACAGTTTCCTTTCCTTTACTTATCTTCAATACCTTTGTCTTTTTGATGTTAATCTTCATCCCGTATTCGGTTGATGTTGTGTTTAGCCTATCCATCATTGCTTGCAGTCCTTTCTGGTTTCTCGCCAACATTGCCTGATCATCTGCAAACCTTAATGCCTTTATCCATTTTCCACCAACCTTTATCCCCTCCTCCATCTCCTCTACTGCCTCTCTGACAAGCTCTTCTATATAGATGTTAAATAGTAATGGTGACAGTGGACATCCTTGTCTCACACCTCTTCCAACGTTTCCTGGTTCCGAGTACTCTCCATCTTTTCTTATTCGCATCTTTTGTCCCATGTATAAGTTTCCTATTAATCTTCTGTCTCTCCAATCTATTCCCATCCGCCTCAATGCATGTAGTAGCCTTCTCCAGTCAACTCTATCAAATGCT
Source organism: Aporrectodea caliginosa (assembly GCA_020284085.1). NCBI lineage: Eukaryota > Metazoa > Annelida > Clitellata > Crassiclitellata > Lumbricidae > Aporrectodea > Aporrectodea caliginosa. The sequence continues at coordinate 5,524 of JACEVL010003000.1, forward strand.
TTTTCACAATCCACGAAGCATATATATACATCCTGACCATTCTGGCAGCTCCTCTCTGTTAGCACTCTTAGTGTTCCGATCGCATCCCTAGTTCCCATGCATTTTCTAAAACCAAATTGATCATCTCCCAGCCCCTCAATTGCCTCTGTCTTTGCTTGCACTCTCTTTGCTAGTATTCTTATCATGACTTTTGACGCATGGGTGAGGAGGCTAATGGTCCTGTAATCCTCGCATGCTGTTGCATTTGGTTTCTTTTTAATTGGTATTATTATGGATTGCAGGAAGTCCTCTGGCCATTCTCCCGTTGTGTATATATCTTGGCATATCCTTATTAGTTCTTTCATTATATCATTATATCAATGACATTATATCAATGTTTTTGGGATCTCCTTATCTTCTTCTTTTCTTATTCAAGAATATTCTTGGATGGTTTATGCACGTAACGGCCAACCAATTATGGCTATTCTTACCTAACTGAATGAAACTCGCTCTAATCCGAATAATTATTAGGTTCATGATTTCTATATCGTGTGTCGCAGACTCTGTCGCCTGTCTGTCGCCTCACACCATCGAAACAGTTTGGTCTATAGGGACTCTGAGCAAGTAACTCACTGCTTGCTGAAATATCAACAAGAAGTGAGTTACAGTAATCGATGCCATTTGAAATCAATGCATTTGCTAGAGATGCCCTTGAAGAAATGGAGACATAGCGCCTAATTCGGCGTATTTCACGAGTGTGCATATAATTATGTTGACTTACGCATACCATGTACACAGTCGGTAAGAAACATAGAAGAATCAGTAACAACGCAGCTAATAACCGAATTGATACAAGCTGAAACAGCTAATAACCTAACTGATACAAGCTGAAACAGCTAATAACCGAATTGATACCAGCTGAAACAGCTAATAACCGAATTGATACCAGCTGAAACAGCTAATAACCTAACTGATACCAGCTGAAACAGCTAATAACCGAATTGATACCAGCTGAAACAGCTAATAACCGAATTTATACCAGCTGAAACAGCTAATAACCGAATTGATACCAGCTGAAACAGCTAATAACCGAATTGATACAAGCTGAAACAGCTAATAACCGAATTGATACCAGCTGAAACAGCTAATAACCGAATTGATACCAGCTGAAACAGCTAATAACCTAACTGATACAAGCTGAAACAGCTAATAACCTAACTGATACAAGCTGAAACAGCTAATAACAGAATTGATACCAGCTGAAACAGCTAATAACCTAACCTGATATCAGTTGAATGATAGACCTAATCCGCAGCTAAATTCACAGAGAAGTCAGCCAGTGCTATAGATGGTGTCAGGAAGCTTATTGTCTTTCTGAAACCAGCTTTTCCCACCAGTGAATGGAAACAGAAAGAGGGTGTAGGCTACTCATTGCAAGAATCATTGGAAACCAGTTGGCCTACTACATGTATCTGGACCGAGTTAACCTAAATAGAATTGGCCCTACACAAGCTGTGTATAAATAGTTACTTAGCTACAAGCATTTCGTTATCAGCACAATGCTTAATCCTTCAGGAGATGCAGTTTCTAAATCAGGGCCGATGAGAGGGGGGTCAGGTGGGGTTGCTGCCCCGGGGCCCGGTTCTGTGGCAGGGGCCCCTGGCAGGGGCCCGGAATGTCTAAAACTTGTTCAAACTGAAGAAACCTGTGAGTTTGGCCTAATGCAGTCTAATTGCTTCAATTTGATAGCTAGGTAGTGAAGTAAATGAGGTACTAGATCTATTGAATTTCTTTACCAAAATGTAAGCCAATAACGAATGTGACGGTGGAACTGGGACTGAAAAGGTTAGCATTGTTGCTTAACGAAAGCGATTTAATAACTGTGAAACTTAACAGTCTCAGTTGCTCAATCAGAGGATTTAGGAGTGAGCACAGTAACAGAAGTTGGTCATCACTCATCAGAATGGTTTGGACTATCTGCTGATGCAAAGTTAACTGATGCAGACAAAATAAGTTCGATTTCTGACTGAATTCTATAGGCCTACTCCACCAGAATCGTATGCGTGACCAAGAACTTTGCATTACGGGGTGCGTAATGCAAAGTTCTAGGCCACATCATAGCTGAATAACTTGAATTTGAAAAACACTGATTATCAGTAGGCCTATTTTGAGATTTATCAGCAGTCGGTCTAGAATTGATTATTCGTTTTTCTGGGAGGGCATAAAATTTGTAGCCTACTGGCTGTAAATTTCTTAATTGAAATTTGAGTTATTGTCAAAATAAATAATAATTTAATTTACAGCTGGATGTAATTTATCACAATAAATAATTGATAACAAATTACCAATAGTTGATATTATAATAATAATATAATTCCATTAAGTTGATAACGAATTAGACGATAAATCTGGAGCTCAATAAAGGAAGGAAAGATTGGTGAAAGTCAGGATCGAATGCAAACGAGAGACAAACAATCCTTCAAAGCATTGCATTTTCAATTTAATCAAAAGCGAATGATGCAGGAAATCAAGCTGACAATATCGTTCCTAGTATGATAGTAGGCCTAGATGTAGGCCTACGTGGAGTTGATCATGGTAGGCTACAGTGCGAGTTGTTGACGTAGACAATGCAACACAGCAATTGACGTTGCCTATCCTCACCTCTTGAAATTGGATATCATAATGCGATAAATGTCATTTAAAAAATCATTTATCACATTCACATAATCACATTTTCATATTAAATTTCTGTAAATGTCTTTATAATTAGAGTCATAGATGGACCTTTTAAACCAGAAATGTATTTTCACATTTACTTTTACTATTATTATTCAGGGCTTTTAAAAGGAATTTTTAGAACTGCACGACTCCATAAAAAGCCATAGTGAATTATTCCAAATCGGATGACAATGAACATTTTAAAACTAGTTTTAACTGCACAAAAATGCTTCTACAGCTGCACAAATTCATTTAGAACTGCCCTTTTTGTGTAGAATTGCACACTAAAAAGCCCTGTTATTATTATTATTACCCTTAATTATTATTATTCGTTAAATGTGACCCATCTGACCAAAGCCAGGCTTAAGTCGCATTTTTGACAATTTGAATGTCATATACCGTTTTAAAGGGTAATCTCTCTCCTTTAGAATGACACAAACTTTATTGTTCTATCATGTTCCTGGCCAAAGTTATGAGTAACAGATCTGGTTCAGTTGTTCAATTGTGATTCTGAGAAAAATGCATTTAAAGTTCTGTATGATTTCCAAATGCAAAATTCCTTAGCAACCATGTTCAGCGCTCTGATTAGGTTGCATGATAGGATAGAGGGAAGTCTGGGCTTTCTATTCATACTATGCTTGCTATGCTAGCCTTATGCCACGCATGACTATTAATGGCGGGAAAATGACTAATATCAGTAAAAGTCATTGAATAGCTAAAACAATAGCTATTTCAAAATCATCTAAAATACCACTAAAAATTAAAATTTGTCACAAATTTTAGTTTTAGTGTGTTTAAAACATATTTATTTATCAATTTCTATAAAAAACTAAAAATTAAAAAAAATTAAATTTTTTCACATTTTGGCATTTATCTCAGTAGTGCATTTTGCGACATAGGTCTACGCCTGGTTTTGGTCAGATGGGTCACAAATGTAGTTTGATAGCTTTTTTTCAGGCTTACACCAGACTTGGGTTTAATAATAAAAACGAGGGGCCCTGATGTATGTCTGCCCCGGGGCCCGATTTGGCTCTCGACGCCCATGTTCTAAATTATAGAGCAACATAATATCTGTTGCGTTCAAATGCGCCCAATATCCGATTGATCTTATCATATCGCGCCGTCATGACTTCATTTTGCAAACAAACGATGATAAAAACTTTGTACCTAGAGCCCTTTATCAACACATAACTCGAGAACTTAACCCTGTAATCGGTGATCCTAATGCCTAGGTCTTTTCAACCTCTTTTCTTTTCTTATATTAATGCATTTAACCTGTATGTACTGAGCTGCGGTTTGCCAGCCTGATTGAATTTCTAATAAACGAATATATATATATATATATATATATATATATATATATATATATATATATATATATATATATAATGCTTGACAAATAAAACAGAAAGCCATTGATTTCAATAATGCACATATTAGAGTCTATTTAAAATCGAATGACAACCAAAATTGGGTAGTGATTTTTAAATGGTGGCGACTTTGCATTGGTCATGAGGAGATTCCATTTCACTAGGGGCTGTTCCAAAAGACAGTCTCCGAGGATACATTATTCCAGTCCACGGAGACTCAGTTTGGAGAGACTTCAATGACATCACCAGTTCAGGAGCTGGAACTGTTCCACTGTAATCACGAGAGCTTCACTGCGTATACGTTAGCATCTCATTATCGTCATTCATCCTCATTAATTTTTATAATCATCATCGTCGTCGCCATCATCAATTTATTAAAAAATTTGTTTGCTATGATCACAAAGGGTGATTGAGATGCCATCTAACTAGTCACGTACCAGCTGATGCATTTTATCTAGTCATGCAAATGCTTGGGAAGAAGTAAAGGTTAACTGGATGTTCTACCAGTGTTTGATAAAAGTCCGTGTAGTTCTTCGATGCAGAGATGTTTTGGTTGTTCACATGGAGCGTAAAATTCTCCTCGAAGGCCGCTGTCACGGGCTGCCTCTGCAAGAGACAATCGCAGTATAAGGTGACATCGGTTAATATTAGGTGACATCGATTAATATCAGGTGACATCGATTAATATTAGGTGACATCGATTAATATTAGGTGACATCGATTAATATTAGATGACATCGATGAATATTAGGTGACATCGATTAATATTAGGTGACATCGATTAATATTAGGTGACATCGATGAATATTAGGTGACATCGATGAATATTAGGTGACATCGATGAATATTAGGTGACATCGATTAATATTAAGTGACATCGACGAATATTAGGTGACATCGCTTAATATTAGGTGACATCGATTAATATTAGGTGACATCGATTAATATTAGGTGACATCGCTTAATATTAGGTTAAATCGAACCTCATGACAATCACACACTTCTAACGGTAATTATAAGGTTCCTATCAAACTCCAGCATCGAGATCTTTGGGCTGTGAATCTTTGTGCATTCTCTTACATAAATGGCATACATACAAACCCCACCGACGATGGTGTCCCGAGTTTAACTTCGAGAGAATACTAAGGCGCTAAATGATCTAGCCAGATATGTAGGCCTATGTATGTACAGTATGCTAGACCTAATAACTCTACGCACAGTTTCACTCAGATTGGCTGTGACGTTTGAGTGACTTCCATAGAGAGTCGGCAGAATGCCAAAGAGGTCGGTTGATTTACAAACTCGACAACAGCCAACTGAAAAATCTTATCACGAAGGCTTAAGAACGACTGTTTCGATCCAATATCTAACTGCGCAATGGAAGGGAGTGGCAAATACATGCCTAGAAAGTGGACCACTTCATGGGATAAGTTGAACTTGAGACCAACCTCTTCAGGCACACACTAGACCGGTGACATGGAGTGTAAGCAGTTAGATATTGGATCGCATGTAATGGACTATTTTCAAGCAGTTAGATATTGGATCGCATGTAATGGACTATTTTCAAAACTCAGATTTGTTCATTATGGAGTCCCTCAAGGCTCCAATCTTGGTCCTTTACTTTTCCTACTCTATATCAACGATCTTCCTAACTCGTCTTCCTTACTTCACTTTATTCTCTTTGCGGATGACACTAATGTATTTTACTCACATAAATCTCTTGATAACTTAATGGACCTAGTGAACTCGGAGCTTGCAGCTGTCGCGGACTGGTTCAGAGCCAATAGATTGTCGCTTAATCTTTCCAAAACTAACTTTATTATCTTTCGCTCTCATAGAAAACCTATGCCTAATCAAAACTTCTCTATCTCCATTGATAATAAACCTATTCTGCAAGTTAAGTCTACCAAATTTCTTGGTGTTTACGTTGACGAACATTTAACCTGGAAGGAGCACATAGCCCACATATCTAATAAAATAGCTAAGAATGTGGGGATATTATCTCGAATATCTTACTTGTTACCCCGAAATATTATTTCCAACTTATACTATTCCCTCATCCAACCTTACTTGGTCTATTGCAACATCGTATGGGCTTCTAATTACCAGACTAGATTGACGAGGTTGCATATTCTACAGAAGAGAGCGATTCGTATTATCGCTGGCGCTCCATACAGCTCCCACACGAGACAGATATTTCAAGATCTTCGTGTCTTAAAAATTGACCAAATTAATAAATCGCAAATATGTGAATTTATGTTCCTCTTTACCAATAATTTATTACCACCTGCCTTCAAAGACTATTTCCTCTGTGTGTCTGACGTACATGCTCATTACACCAGAGCCAGAGATGATTATCGGACAGGATTTGCTCGTACAAATTCCCGTCTCTTTTCGATTAAATGCACTGGCCCAGCTGCTTGGAACAGTCTGTCTTTAGATATTCGCAAACTGCCTAACCTTTACTTATTCAAAACGTCACTGCGCAAAATACTGCTGGAATCACAGCTTGTCTAACTTTTTGAACTAGGTGTTTTTTAAAATTTTGTTTCAATTTTTGTGATATCTTTTCATTCATGTTTAATTATTGCTTTTTCTCGCCCTTCCTTAGTGTTTACATGTATTCACGTTTGCTATGTTTAATCTCATTGGTAAGGGTAATCAATATCTGAAGTTACACTATACATGCTTGGTTTGGTTTGATTCTAGTTAAGGTTTTTTTTTGTTTAGTTTGTATGTAGTTAAGGTTTATGTTTTTCGCAATAGCTTTTTTGGTTCGAAACTGAATGTTGACCCTAAGTCCTTCCTGTTGTTATTATGTACTGCGATAATAGTAATAAATTAGGTGACCCTAGCCAGCGGGACTATTGTCCTTTCGGGGTTCCCTTTTGTGGCTTGTGATGAAAAATAATCTTGCTGCTACTGTGTTGTGATGTTAACAATGGCAAATAATCATGTTACCTTTGTTTCATTTTAATGGCTTCAATAAAAAGAATTGATTGATTGATTGATTGATTGAAGCGACTTTGTATTCTTAACTTAACAATCAAACGATCAATCATCTAAGCTTCTATAATACAGAAATAGGGGCCCGACTTTATTATAAGCTTTAGCTTTTGTAGGGCTCCTTTTGTACTCGACTTTGAGATTATGCCTGTTATTGATATGTGATCAGTGGTACAATAAAGAAGTGAATCAATGAATCAATCAATTCCCCGTTGAGGGTAAATCTGATTTAACCTCAACTCATTCATTTACAGACGAGTTCACCCAGTGCTCTTTTTCTAGAAAAAAAGGTTCCGGAACTCAACAAATTCAGAACAATTATAAGGGCATATTTTAGGCTAATATTTCTATTTCATATGTAGGCTATCAATAGGCCTATCAATAAACACTGAAAGCACTTAAATTAAATTAAAGTATGTACACCGTAAGCACTTAAATTAAATTAAAGTACCTAAATAATCTAAAATGATTTTTTATTAATTTTTTAAAATTAATTACATTATTTTTAATAGCTGTAAAAAGGTCCGGTTGAAAATGAGGACTGAGTTCACCAACTGCGCTAGTGAATAGGACATCAGCAAGCGGAACACTAAGACGCCATTTTAAACGAGGGATTGAAGGAAAGGCAGAAGTTTGCTTTTTAAAACTGCATTCCTTTACGAAGCTGAAGGTTAGTTTGAGATGCCAAGTGATGTTGTTGATTCGTTTGTGGCTGTCGGCTGCAATGGCAACCACGCCTATCGGTCAGATTACACAGATAACGACGGCGTATAGCCTTCCACATAACTGAGAGTGGAGGGGCCAACGTTGTTTTTAGTGCTTATCTGTCTGTCTCTCTGTCTCTCTGTCTCTCTGTCTCTCTGTCTCACTGTCTCTCTCTCTCTCTCTCTCTCTCTCTCTCTCTCTCGCTCTCTCTCGCTCTCTCTCTCTCTCTCTCTCTCTCTCTCTCTCTCTCTCTCTCTCTCTCTCTCTCTCTCTCTCTCTTCCTTGCCTCTTTATATCACCCTACCTCCCTCTCTCAATGTCTCACTGTTTCTGTATTTCTGTCTGTCTGTCTCTGTCTGTCTGTCTCTGTCTCTCTCTTCGTCTCTTTTTTTCTCTCCATCAGTTATTCTGTCTCACTGTTCTCTCCCTTTATCTCTCTAACCGTCAGTGTAGTCGGCCTACATCCAGCTGAGTGTGTGCTAGAACGCGTCTGTCCACATTTTCCGTATAGTCTAAAATATTTCACAGGGCTCTATGGTAGATCTTAATATTCTCGCTTTTTTTCGTTTGGTTTTCCGACTCAGTTACCTCTGTTATTGGATACTACGTGCTCAGTACAGCCAGGGTTTTAAAGGGTTTTGAAGTTGGAACAATATTCCAATACGAGGAATTCGAGAACTTTAGGTTCCCACGACTGAGTAACTCGTTCCCACGACTTAGTAACTCGTTCCCACCACTTACTAACTCGTGCGCACGACATATTAACTCGTTCCCACGACTTACTAACTCGTTCGCACGACATAGTAACTCGTTCCCACCACTTACTAACTCGTGCGCACGACATAGTAACTCGTTCGAACGAGTTAGTAAGTCGTGGGAACGACATACTTTGAATTCAGAACTCGTTAATCTCGTTGTAGCGGGCATGTGGTGATGGATTAGAGCGCCGTCTAGGCCTATCGGAGAATTTAGGTCAGCGTCTATGGAATGTAGGTCGTGGGAACGTGATATGTCGTGCGCACGAGTTAGTAAGTCGTGGGAACGAGTTACTATGTCGTGCGCACGAGTTAGTAAGTCGTGGGAACGAGTTACTATGTCGTGCGCACGAGTTAGTAAGTCGTTCGAACGAGTTACTATGTCGTGCGCACGAGTTACTAACTCGTGGGAACGACTTAATAAGTCGTGCGCACGACTTACTAAGTCGTGGGAACGAGTTACTAACTCGTGGGAACGACTTAGTAAGTCGTGCGCACGACCCTTAGTAAGTCATTGGGAACGAGTTACTAACTCGTGGGAACGACTTAGTAAGTCGTGCGCACGAAACTTAGTAAGTCGTGGGAACGACAGTAACTCGTTCGAACGAGTTACTATGTCGTGGGAACGAGTTACTAACTCGTGGGAACGACTTAGTAAGTCGTGCGAACGACTTAGTAAGTCGTGGGAACGAGTTACTAAGTCGTGGGAACGAGTTACTAAGTGGTGGGAACGAGTTAAATAAGTCGTGGGAACGAGTTACTAAGTCGTGGGAAACGAGTTACTAAGTCGTGGGAACGAGTTACTAAGTGGTGGGAACGAGTTAAATAAGTCGTGGGACACGAGTTACTAAGTCGTGGGAACGAGTTTAACTAAGTCGTGGGGAACGACTTAGTAAAGTGGGAACGACTTAGTAACTCGTTCGAACGAGTTACTAAGTCGTGCGCACGACATAGCATATTTTCCCCGCATGTCCCTTTAGGGGCTCCGTAGTAGTTACCTCTGTTATTGGATACTACGTGCTCAGTACAGCCAGGGTTTTAAAGGGTTTTGAAGTTGGAACAATATTCCAATACGAGGAATTCGAGAACTTTAGGAGATGTGGGTGAGGAAGACCGGGCTGACGCCCATTTAAACCATAGGTTAAAAACTTTGCTGCGGGCATGCACATTTTAGGCTACAATGTATATCAAATTTACTGCTACTTAGTGTGATTGTAACACGGGCAAAGCGCCGGTTGTACAGCTGGGGGGAGCTCGAGTTTCCCGGGCACAGGCATGCATGGAGGAATAAATATATGGAGCGAAATAGCAAGCCTAACTAGACGGTTTTAATTGCGTGGGCGTAGATTCTGTGTCTTGTTCGCTGTTGCACAGGGCTCCCTCTATAGTCAATACACTGGACTATCATTGTCTTACTTTTATTTGATGTGTATGATGTGGGAGACCAATGAGTAAGGGGTCGTCCATTAATTATGTCAACAAATTGGGGGTTTGGAAAAGTTTGACAGTTGTTGACAAGGGGAGGGGGTTCAGTAAAAGTTGACGTCAAGAAATTTTTTCCAATAAATCAACACAGACCCTTCCAAATGGTAGCGAAAACATTAAGAAATGCCAAAAATGTATAAACTGCTTAATGTTTTAATACTACTAAAAAGCTGGTAATAAACTAGACTCATATATTTTGAAATTTGAGATTGCATTTTTAGTGTAAAAATTTAAAAAATGATTCCACATGTATTGAGCCATTTTGTTTCTTTTTGTAGGGGGTTCTGGGATTTCTTGACATAATTTTTTAGGGGGTCCGTCAAGGTTTGACAGTTGTTGACAAGGGGTGGGTCAAAAACTGCCTAAAATTTGTTGACATAATTAATGAACGACCCCTAAGCCTATATCCAGGATAAATAGGATAAACAATTACTATTTCCGTGGACATTAGCTGGAACCAATGTGGGCTTTATACGTGCCACATATGAGTCCGATACGGGTTCCAGTGGGCATGGTGGCAGCATTATATAATTATATATTTATATATAAGTGTATATGTAACTAAGACTATGCTTAGTCTTGTTCAATAAAGAGAGCTCAATTATTCCTTAGTGCCTCGTACTGCCTTTAATTGTGTACTATTAGCCTATATGCTACACGTAATTCTAAAGATACCGTATGGCGAAGAGCAGACGAAGAGTGTGCTGAGAGCTGTTTCGAGAGAACGAGTCTATAGTCAATTAAGGGACCGTGCTGAACGGATCTTTGGCTCCTAATGGGGGAAATCTTTCGCTGCGCAAAAACACAAAGCGGCTGTTGGCAAAGACTGAGCTGTTGTTACCAGCGGTGCAAAAACCCTAATTTTTTAAATGAAAAAGTATCAGGTTTTAGGCTTTAAGGGGTTTAAGTGTCATTAATTTCAAATGATGTCGACATAACTATGGCGATTCTTAGAATATTGAATTCGGAGTAAGTTCCGGTAAAACTTACACCATGCAGGATCGTTTGCTTACTCATCGCAATCGCCAAGATGCTAATTATTAGTTGCAATTTATTTTTCAGTCAAAAAATATGGAAAATGGACTACGATTTTCTTGCCTTATTTTTAAATAAAAACTTAAAATTATAACATATGACTTTCGTAGAATTTCAGATTCAAAGACCTTTATATCCATAACCCAATTCTTGCACATGACTATAGACAGACGGCTCTTCGGCAACCCAATGGCGGGTCTAGAGGAGGGCATGCACAACTGACCAAGTCTCCCCACTTCCGAATTTATCAAGCCACTGCTAAGAACAGAGAGCAGATCGTAAGGGTGGATCAAGGAGCCACTTTCACCCTGCTCCCTAAACTCAGATCGAAAACTCCTAACACTCACCGCCGTTTCGCTGTTTCAAAAGGATAACAATCTAAACATGTAATATGTCGAGTTTTGTCTATAAATTGACAAGTCTTACCAGGAACAGCAGAACGATTCCAGCAGCCAACAGAATCAGGAACACGATCAGCAGAAGAATGAAGAACTAAAAATACAATTCCAACGAAACTGTATCAATAACTTCATACGAACATCCGACAGATATCTATAGGATAAATACTTCATCACCATCAACAGCAGCATCATGATCATCAATCATCATCATAAAC
>JACEVL010003001.1:0-16403 GCA_020284085.1 Aporrectodea caliginosa
AAGGTAGATACGCTCAATCGCTCATGCTTGTACTCTACGCATTACTTGGCGAGCATTGGAATCAATTGGTTATCCTATAACACGATGCATACACGTATATGTATGTGTGGATATTTGTATGTATGTGCGTTTATGTATGCTCATAATAATGATGATTATAACTATCATATATGAATTAAAAATGTCTCCTTTGACAGTTTCAGGAGGGCAAATGTATGAGTGTTTGTCTTTACGATCCATAATGATGACTGTATAATTAGTCATTATTAGATGCTTAAGTAGCATTGTCCAACATATAGAAAATTGAGTGGAAACTCAGGGCATGATTTAGGGGTGGCCCTTGAGCTCTGAAATCGGTTCCTTATCGTTCAGTCGTATTTTATTTAGTCGTATTCAATTCGTCGCAATTTATGTCGTGATTTTTCATTTCGTCGCAAGATAAATCGTTGTACTCAATTCGTCGTGTTCACTTCGTCGTATTCAATTCGGCGCAAATTATGTCGTGATTTTTCATTTCGTCGCAAGATAAATCGTTGTACCGACAACCGTAGCCGTTGAAACACGTTCAGAAGATGGTGTATGATATGTGTGCTCTGTTGGTAGTTTGACAATCACAATCTCCAGTGCTATGCATTCGTGCATTACAGGATCTCATTTCACATCGCCAGTATGTTTTTCCGCTCACTTCTCTCTCCTTTGTATAAATATAACCTTCATACACTGCCTTGTTATTTCCTCTGCTGCTCGTAACAAACGTTAACTTCGACATTGTGGCTATTACTATGCCTACCAACTGTTATTGGGTTGCTTATATAGGTCTACCTTCTTTTATATTCAACCAATCACATACAGGCTCTGTACCACGGCTCAATTCTCTGCGACTAATCATAACGACATGATTAATTGGTTAGCGACTAATTGATATACAATTAATTACGATCTAACTCACAACAATCTACGACAAATCTGCGACCAATTATAACGACATGATTTCGACCAATTGATTCGCGACTAATTGATTGCGACTAACTGATTGCGACGACTCGTTAGCGACGAAAGAATCGGCGACCAATTAATTTACGACAAAATGATTAGCGACTAGATGGCTGCGACGAAATGATATGCGACGATTTGGAGGGTTACCCAGAAATCTGTTATGTAATATGATTTTGCTATTTGAATCACAAAATTCAAAAAGTTCTAAATGTTATAAAATTCCAAAGTTTTTTGCCTCAGAATTTTATTTCTATAATTGACATGGATTGAACATATGCCAGACTAAATTTTATTATTTTTATTTTTTGGCTGTATGCTAAGGGCCACCCTAGTGTATAGGCCAATATTTGCTATTACTTTGCATGTACCACCGCTTTATTTGGCCACAAACCATGACGGGCAGCGAAACGTGACTTTACAGTACGCCGTAAAATGCATTTTATTGTAAGGCAACTAATATACGTACCTGATTACCCAAGAAGTCGATATCAAGTCGTTAAGTCAGTCGATAAGCCTAAGCGACTTAGTCAGTCGATAAAGCAAGTGACTTGGTCAAGTCAGTCGCTAACTCTCGAAGTCATTCGCTAACGCTTCTGTTAGCGACTCCGGGGATTAATCTCCGAGGGCCACGACCATTAATAATAATAATAATAATACTAATAATCAATAATAATAATAATACTAATAATAATAATAATAATAATAATAATAATAATAATAATAATAATAATAATAATAATAATAATAATAATAATAATAATAATAATAATAACGACAATTTATATGGCGCCTTAACACAGCCATACCTCTACAAGGGCGCCTCACAATCCCTCACATACAACTAATCAGCAGGATACGCCTTGACAAACAAATAAGTTTTTAGTTTAGATTTGAAGGCGTCTACTGAGTCGACCAATCTGATGACGGGTGGAAGACTGTTCCAGCATCTGGGACCAGCGGCCGAGAATGCATGATCGCCGAAGCGCGTCCTCATCCTCCGTACGCGTAGGTCGGTCTTCACTAGCGATCTGAGTCGCAGTCCAGACGCGGAGGAATGAGTCTCTGCGCAATAGTCGCGCAAGTACTCAGGCGCCGCCCCATGAAGTGCTTTGAATACAAGTAAACAAAGCTTGAATTCGATCCGGAACGGGACAGGCAGAAAGTGCAAGATGTCGCGAAGAAGTGGCGTGACGTGATCATATTTCCTCCTGTTACAGATAAGCTCCAACAGCGTTAAGCACCGACTGGAGTCCGTCCAAGAGATACCCAGGTGCGCCAGCCAGCAAACTGCTACAGCGGTCCACTTGACAGATGACGAAAGCAGTAACGGCTGCTCTAGCGGCCTCGAAAGGCAAGGACTTGATACAGCTCCTGATGAGACTCCAGCACGACGCCGAGATCACGCACCGATGTCGAAGGCGTGATGGAAACCCCTCAGATGTTCAGCGCACCGATGTCGAGGTGGAGGCACCGTCTGCTGGTTGCGCACCACAGAAAGTCCGTCTTCTTGGGAAATTAATCTCTTCGACCGGGATATTATCGTCGAAGAATCGAAATCCTACTAGACGCTCAGTCAGGTACCACAATTGGCGACCAAAATATGCTGACAGGGCACATAGGAAAAAGAACAGGTAATTCAAATCACCCACGTAAGTGGAGAAAGAAACACCTGCAGGCGGGTAAACTTAGTTTTGAAGTGTAGCCATGAATACCAAGTCAGATCAACTGGGTTTGCACAGGATTGAAATGATGGGCTCAGTAATTTTGACCTACACGGCAGTCAGTAAGAGGCAGATCTCACTAAGATGCTTCCTTATTTGTTGGCGATATGAGATGCTTCTTTATTTGCTCGCCATATGAATGACCACATGATACAGTTTGCAATGGGGAATAGCCACATCTTCATGGAGAAGGCCTAAGTTTACTATGGCCATCCAGCGGATATGATGAATTATTGTTCCTGGATATTGGAAATAAATTCCACTGGAAGTTAGTTATAACGGGAACAGGCAAAGTTGACATTGTGCGTAGAAAGGTCAAAGCGTCGAAGAGACGACCCTTTACATTTCGAGTCAACAGGATTTGGACCAAAATAAGCCTTAAAATGTTAAACTCTTACCTCTGAAAAATACTTTAAAATCCCTTCTATTATTTGCGTGTAATATTCTCAGTTACGTTTGGCTTGTGATTCTATCCTCTTAGCACTGAGGAGTGATAACCAAATTCACAGAAAACATTTTAGTTCGTTCTTACTGTACATTAGGGTGGAGTGAAAAAAGGAAAAAATCTAGAACCTCAACGGAATAGTGATAACTCGTTGCCTTTTGGTATAGTAAGTTATCATGTCAAATATTTCTTTAAAATTCGTTCTCTAAGATTTGCCCCAAAGCGCTTTAAAATTTACCAATTTAATAAAAAAATGACGAATATATAAAAATTTCAATAAATTTTTAAATGTAATGCGCTGATTGTAATAGTGATAACTCGTTTCCCTTTGATGTAGTTAGTTATCAGGCCAAATATTTCTTTAAAATTCATTCTCTAAGATTTGCCCCAACGCGTTTTAAAATTTAACAATTTTAACAAAAATTGTCGAGTTTATGCAAATTTCAATAAATTAAAAAAAATTTAATGCGCTAATTGTAATAATGTTTAAGCACTAAATTATGACGTATTTAATGACCATGCAAATTAAAATTAATAAAATGACTGTATATCAGCAATATTAAATAAACAATAGGCACTTAACATCATAAACAATCCCAACAGTTGTAGACTAGATAGGCCCTATGTCACTAATTACTGAAAAGTGAGTCAATGCTCATTTATTTTATTCTGTTGATTGAACTCCGATTGAAATTCTGCTTTAGTATAAAAAGAAGGTATTAGTTCCCGTGATTCCAATCTGGCAAGGATGGAACCATGTCTAGATGTTTGTCCAACCAGAGCAGCAGATGCCTCGTCACCAAGTTTGACAGAACGCTCAGCCGATTGTGCGTAGCATGAAAATTCGGGAAAATCGAGTTTTGGCACACACTCATTGGCGACAGATTCTTCAAGGTCAGCTGTGGAAAGTGTGTAAACGACAGATAGTTCTGTTGCTTTTCGTTTTGCAAATCAATCAGATCGATGTAGTCATTTGCAGAAAAGTTAAGTTCTGGAATAGAAAATAATTATTTCAAACAAATACTTTTGATCAGTGCTAAGATTATTTGCTGTGACTTGCAGAAAATCAACTTCAATTTTCTCAAACAAAATAACTGGTAGTTGTTCACAGCCAAGGGCTTGGCCGATTGGCCCTGTAAATGCCCGTGGACGTGCAGTGACACCGTCGAGACGCTGCAATAGATTTAGCATTGGCAATTCATTTGAATGCAATTGGCAAACAAACCACTGTGATAAAGGGTTTATTGTTCTCAATTTTTGGTGAGCCGTAACCAGGTGCCATGTAGCTCTCCAGATGGATAACCACAGCTAATCGAATCCTAACCGAAACTTGGAAGCATATCCGTGCTCTAGGACTCAACAGAGTATAGCGATCGAGAAATGAACTTCAGCAGAAACACAGAATACGTAATCCAGAACTTAACTTTGCTGCAAATGATTACATCGATCTGATTGATTGGCAAAACGTAAAAGTTACAGAACCACCGGTCATTTCCACACTTTCAACAGCTGACCTTGAAGAATTTATCGCCAGTGAGTGTGTGCCAACACTCCACTTTCCCCAATTTCTATGCCACATACAATCGGTTGAGTGCTCTGTCCAACTTGTTGATGAGGCATCTACTGCTGTTGTTGGACAAACATCTAAACAATGGTTCCATCCTTGCCAGATTGGATTCACGGGAACTAATACCTTCTTTTTATACTAAAGCAGAATTTCAATCGGAGTTCAATCAACAGAATAAAATAAATGAGCATTGACTCACTTTTCAGTAATTAGTGACATATCTAGTCTTCAACTGTTGGGATTGTTTATAATGTTTAGTGCTTATTGTTTATTTAATATTGCTGATATAGTCATTTTATTAATTTTAATTTGCGTGGTCATTAAATACGTCAAACTTAAATGCTTAAATACTATTACAATTAGCGCATTAAATGTTTTTTAAATTTATTGAAATTTGTATAAATTCGACAATTTTTGTTAAAATTGTTAAATTTTAAAACGCGTTGGGGCAAATCTTAGAGAACGAATTTTAAAGAAATATTTGACCTGATAACTAACTACATCAAAAGGAAACGAGTTATCACTATTACAATCAGCGCATTACATTTTAAAAATTTATTGAAATTTTTATATATTCGTCATTTTTTATTAAATTGTTAAATTTTAAAGCGCTTGGGGCAAATCTTAGAGAACGAATTTTAAAGAAATATTTGACATGATAACTTACTATACCAAAAGGCAACGAGTTATCACTATTCCGTTGAGGTTCTAGATTTTTTGCTTTTTTCACTCCACCCTACTGTACATAGACCTTTTACGACTTTAACCTCATAATTACGCATGCGCTAGACTCAGAAACTTCCTTGTGCTATTTAAAAGCGAAGGTCTATTGCGCATGTGCAATTGTGCACAAGTCAATATGTACAAACAAGGCCGCGAAATATGCGGGTAGCAAACAACAGCCATCAGATCACCCACTTGCGTCCACTGAGGGTTATAAGGAAGTTCTGAACATCGTTATCACAGCATAATAAACGACTTTTCAATTCTAGTCTCCTGTGAAGAGATTTCTGAAAGGATGTAAAAATGCTCATAAAGTGAAGAAAAATGTCCAGAAACGTCTGTTTGAAATAGCCTATGCCCTTGTTCGATAAACTAGACTTGTTCATGAAAACATTTTGTTGGTATTAAATTGTGTGCTTCATAATTTCTCTGAATTCTTAATACTAACATTTCTATGTCGGTCCCTACGATCCATGTGAAAGCAACACACTTCTGATGGGTTTCTGCCTAGGTTCCTATAAAGATGCGCAACTTTTGTCTATCTAGATGGTCCAACAGCAGAGCCACGAAAATACAGTTAATTCCTTTGACTAAGTGAAACAACTCGCCTTTCAGCAATGATGTAACAGTCTAAATCTCCTTCCAGTTAATGATACGACCGATCGTTAGCAGGCCTATATTTACTAACTACTCTGTAAAAAAATTAATAATGTCGTAATCGTAATGGTAATCGCCAAACTTCTAAAGCGCCACTCGAAAGCCTAGCGCAGGGCACCAGCTTGTTCACGAGCGCTATTAGGCTACTAAAATAACACTCTGATCTTTCTAAGTATAATTGAGTATAATCATTTGAATCAGTATAATCAGTTAAATTTATAAATTAACAGAAGCATTGTTTACTATGGACTTACTACGGTATTGCACAATCCGTGTTGTAGTCAACACTTCTGCTGCTCCAAAAAAATTAAACTAACGCTACTTTTAGACACACATACTTCGTTTATGTTTGTTATTATCGTACCCTACTATTGGACTCACATAATCAGTTTCCTTTTTTATTATTATTTTGCTCTATTACCAGACCCACATATTTCCTATAGCCCCGCATGAAGACATAGTTTTGGTAATCATATATTATTGCTGTCATCAAGACCTAAACAGATTCGTTGTCACACATAATAGCAAGCTGTAGCCCACACAGTGGTTCCTTAAACTGTGGGTATTCGTAATTCATATTTATTCTCAGTTATTCCAAAAATATCTATAGGCTAGTTAAAATGTAGACTCCGTGCAGACTCAGTGGGTCGTTTGTGAGTAGCCTATACTACGCACATCATCCCTCCCCCGCTTACCACCGCAGAAGCAGTACACGCTCATGCATGTGATCAACAGTTCATGCAGTCGTAGGCTAGTTTATTATTTTAACATCCACCCTTTAGTTTCGTGAGTTTCCAGTCGTCTGCGCGCATATTTTTTTTACCTAAACTCCAAACTGAGACAGATATTTCAAAACCGCCGATATCGTTGGCCGCCGGACAATATCATGTAAGACATATGAAACCCATAATTATGTATGATACGGTAGCCAATTAGGCCTATTGGTTGGACGCTCGGCCTGTAACACGGAGAGTTCCGGTTAAGACTCTGCATTCGTATACGGTAACTTTGTACACTGTACAGACCTTCAACGAGTCCCTAACGTACAGTTGCTCAGCGCCATCGATATTGAATCGCATGGTCGTGTGCGCACTTCTGAACTTTGGAAGGAGGGCAATATCAAAATACAGTTGTATTGTATTGCAGTGTGTTGCATATTTACATTATTCTCATACGGGTTACATTTGTATTCCATGTGACGTTGTTTGTTGGAGCATAGACGTTCCAAAACTGGTCAACGTTATGACCACCGAACACTCCAGTCATGGTAGAAAAGTTTATTTCGAATAGTTATGCAAAAATGATGTTATTGCCTGGAACTGTTACAGACTGAGACAAATTTAATAGGACAGCGGCACTCTGAATTTGATCAAGTAAGATATCTATTGAAATGATGGGCTTTAGTTTCGGTTTAAAATATTGACGAGTGATAGAGATGCGCATGATGGTGGGTTAAAGACTGAAGTGGTGAAAGAACGGTGTGTTAATCCAAATGAGATAGAAGATCTTTTGTAGATGCATTGGTCAAGCTCCAACGTCTGAGCTCGTTTCCCTGAAACAGCTTCAATTTAACTTGGCGATAGTAATTTTAGAGATCTTAATTTCGCACAGTGAAAAGTAGGCCAAACCAATTAATACCTGAAGTATCCAACGAACTCACCAAACCCACACCTCTTGCTATCCCACTGCACAGATCTTTCTTTCGAAACAGAAAACGCTCCTTTTCCACAAACCCAACCTCGAATCTTCCTCATTCCCTTACCATTCCCACCGTACCTATTCTAAACACCATCCATTCTAATCGTGTGACTGTTTGCCTAACCCTTTGATCTGTACCATGAACAGTTTCTGAACTTACTTACTTACTGACTGTGGTTTGACTGAGAGCATGTTAATAACCTGTGTCGTTATTTCGCTTGATTTAGAGCTGAATACATTTTGAGATTGGTATTTAGATATTCCTTCACCAATTATTGATCACCGCATGGATTTATAATTACGAGCTCAAACAATATTGCAGCAGAATGAACAATTATATAATAGAACTAGCAAGGATTCATCACCGTATTTATAATGGAGATTAACAGTTACAGCTTGTGGCCTAACATGAGAAACTCGCCAGGTGACGCCAGTGTTTGTAGGCTTTCTATAGAAACGCGAGCTGTGTTCTTCCACATCAAGTTCTGGTCTATGTAAACTTTTCGTCAGAACTGATGTCCTGGAGTGATCCCAAATTGTCCCGGAACTTGTTGTAAGGATCCACTTCATCAAATGTTGCTCAGCAGAAGTACAAATTTAAACGCACTTCCTGATCGCGGGAGGTTTTGGGGTCTCGGTATAATATGTGTATGTGCGTGTATGTGTATATATATATATATATAATATATAAATTATATATATATATTATGTGTGTGTGAGTGTGAGTGTGTGTGTGAGTGTGTGTGTGTGTGTGTGTGAGAGAGAGAGTGTGTGTGTGTGTGTCTGAGTGTGTGAAGAGGAAGACGAACCTGCTGTGGAGCTAAAAATAAACTAATTATTATTTTGCAATATGCAACTCTCAGCTCGAGTGTCGCCGACTTAGCGTCGTCACAGACACCTTGATACTGCAACGATTGTAGTGCTTTAACTTAATAGTCTAGTCGAAGTTGGCTTAAAAGGAGTACGTTGCATTACATGGAGAAACATAAAATTATTATGTCAAACTAAGCAGCAGCCATGGTGGTGTAGATTTTGTCAACCGTATTATGAAAAGAAACACTTCACAAAAAGAATATCAATACCAATCTACCTAAACTCGGCGTTGATAAACTAATAATTGTTAGCTAGGCTGATCATAGTAAATAGGTCTGGCAAACCAGTTCTCAGACGGTGACTTGTCAGTTATCCCACATTTAAGAGGTGACAGAAATAAGAGTGTGTGATATCCAAAAAACGACTGTAAGTCTCCATGCTAAAAAGAATCAAATGATGGCAACACCAAAGCATTCGAAAATGCAAACTCCTTTTGGTGTCTCTGCAGATCAGGCTCTTGAAGAATTCTATCACATAAACGCAACACTTCATTGTATTGACAACACTTGTAAAGGTACAAAGTATGATGGCAGTCAACTGTGTTGCACTGGATGCCAAAGTCATTGCGAATTTCACACTGTAAAATGATGTCATGTGTTCTAAAGCATGTTTCGTTAGAACATCAATTACTAAAACCAGAACATAATGCTTACATTCAAAATTCCCCACCATTTTCTTACCTCTGTTCTTTAGACCAAATTGTATTACTGACACTATGGCTGCATTACGTGATCCGTGGAGGAAACATTATAGGAGAATCTAATTGTAAAGAGGAACTGGAACTTCTCGTGAGGCCAAGACCGAACATCTATCTGCGTGAAGATTGCGGATACCCCAGAAGACGCCTTAGAAGCCGGAAGGACATCGGGTGTTGCTCTCACTCTGTCCTTACTCTCCAATGCTAGCTCTCATTTCTGGCGCAGTGCAAGAATAAGACGCAGTGAGGAATATGGGAACGGCCTCAATGATGAAACTGGTTTACAGATAAAACTTCAAGATTCTATCAGCTGAGTTTCTTATCCCCGAAGTGACAAGTAACATTGAGGAATTTACAGCCAGAAGTCGCCATAATACATTTTTAGCCAGGTCACGTGACAATACTGTACAGTAGAAGTAAGTTTCAGTTCGCATATTCAACATCACTTGTCGCGAAACGAACATTTCACACGATAAAAGTCTTTAATTAGTTTTAATAATACAACGATTTCGTAGTATAAATCTGCGAATGAGGTCTTCAAACGGAAAAGTAAATTCCTGAGTAGCAAATTCAGTCACTGTTTCTTTATACGGAAGCTTGCAGTCAATATAACATCTGACTTTCAAATATCTTGCAAGAAAATGTCTTCCAAGAAAGAAATTACAGTTAATGGAATAAAACCTTAAGCGTTTTGAGAGTTCGACCGACTGAAAATAGACATTGTTGTCAAACCAGTATTCAAATGTTAAATCGGAAGAACCCTTCAATTTCCGCATTTCGTCATTGAGAGGTGATATATAACAAAAGAGTGTGTGAAATCCAAGCAACGACTGTACGTCTCCATCAAAAAAGGAGTTGAGCCGTGGTAACAGTAAAACATTCGCAAATGCAAAATACTTCCAATCGTTCTTCAGGTCAGACTCACAAAGAATTCGTTCGCACAAGTGCAAAACTCTTTCGTATTGGTGACATTTGTAATGGTACAAAGCACGATAGCAGTCAGCTGTGTTGCATTGGATGCCAAAGTCTTTACGAATCACATTGTAGAATGATGTCATATTTTCTAAAGCTATTTCAATCAGAACATTAATTACTGTTTCTTTAACTATCAAAGGATTCATATTAGCAGCCTTGGTTTCTGTTAAAGATTCTCTTCTGCGATAAACGATGTGTCTGGTTTCATTGAAATGAGAAACTGACTTCATCGAAGTAATGCATTTCGACTTTCTTAAAGCTATCAGATATTCGTCCATAGGAAATACTGAATCAGGCCAATTTTCATAAAAATCTAAATGTTCGGATATTCTATCGGCAGATAATGCAGTTATATAATAAGCAAACACCTCTGGTGAAAGACGCAGATCGAGATAAAGCCGTCTGTTGATGTAATTAAGATTTCTTCCAGTTATCGTCTTGTGAAGCACACACAATCCAACGATTCTTGCGATATCAGCAATAAACAATAAACATCCAGCATTCAGTGTTTCTTTATTCCTTTGAGAAGTCTGATCTGTGAGAATTGCCACGCAGAAGCGTATTGCTTGTTGGTATTCTGATGTGGCAAAATGGAGGGCAGCGAGATAGGCCAAAGCTGCCGGAGCAATGCCGTTCGATTTAGAGTCGTTATATTCTAAAGCTTTTCTCAGAAACTCTTTTGACATTAGAGATAGTAGTTGAAATTCTGGACTGCTATCTGATCCAGTTAAATTCTGCATGAGATCCTCAGCACGCAGGAATTGAAAACGACTACTTTGTTCTGTGTACGTTTTCGGAAAGTTATGATACTGCGACTTAATAATTTTAGGTTGTATCGAAATTGCGTTGACAAATTCAACAAAGAGACTGCTATCCCATGAAATCTCTCCACAACGTAAACCATATGCTGTGTGCAAGATATACAGTAGAATGTAATGGTACTTGAAGCACAAGTCCCTCTCTATAATTGTTGGGAGATATATCATTCTACTGTGTAATTTTGAATTTAAACTTGCCGCATGTTGTGCATATCTCAAGCTCTGACGCAATCCTGAAGTGCACCCATATGTAGTTGCTCCACGACATTTCGCGTTAGACTCAAAGAATGCCACAGAAAGAAAAAAGTTCAAAGATACTGATTCAACAGTTTTCCGAAATTCAAGGAGAGGCTGCAAATAATCCATGAAGTCAGGTATAACTTTCCTTGTGTTAAAAAAGTGCAATTGCGTCCGAGTGATAGGCAGAATATAATTCTCTACGAACCAATCAGAAAGAGTGCCACAATTGTGGAATTCATTAAGTCGTCTTTCTGTCTGATGAAGCATTGTGGAGCTCGAGGGCTCATAAAATAGATTTGCATCAGGAATAAAATAGTTCGGACAGTATCTCCTCATTAACCATTCTGAGAGCTTTTTTAATAAATCACTGCAGATCGCAATAACAGAAGAGGAATTCCACCATTCCGGTGACATTTCTTCACAAGTCCATAACATCAGCGTCTTTATATGATACGTACAGAGAACCTCATCTTCCTTTGGACAATCCTTTTGTATTAATTCTTTCTTTGCAAAGAATCTCAGCAAATGATAGACAATCTGCTGAATTTGATTCAAACTGCGAAGTAAAATTACTTCCGCGAATGAAAATGATAATCTCCACTGTAGTTTATCGTTTCTGCAAGAACGATGCTGAACGTAGACAACATGACAACCGTTTTGTACAATGTCCGAGATTGTTTCAGTCGTAGGCCAACCGTATTTTCTTGGTCGAGTAACCCAAGCTTTGGCTTCTCTGGGCCACTGAGGGCAAAACAAACTTACGACTGTATCACTTTCCAGCACAGTATCAGTATCGTCTGGAGATTTTACAGCTGGCCCACAAACAATGCTTGGCAACGTGTTTATTTTCATTATGCGATTGGAGAAAATGTAAGATGAACTTGCAATAGCAACCATATTTAGCGCCTTGTAGGTACCTGGATGAACAGTTTGGTTAAATTCATATTTTTTGTATTTCCAATTATATTTCATTTCCCCGAAAATTCGCAATCGAACAAAGCCTGGATATCTGTCGTATGATTCAATATTACAACACTCGATCCTATCAGCTAAGCCACTTAGATCACTTGGCAACACTGGAAAGTCAGCATTAAAGGCCAGCTCATCAGCTTGGCAGATGAAACCATCAGCGTCTGTAATGCATGTGTTCAGAGGTCGAATATAGAACTCCGCATCGCTGCCACATGAAATCGAATACATTTTTGGTGCTGGTTCTATGGACCTAGTTAAGTCATGCATGTGATCAGAAGTTAGAGAATTCGACTTTGACAGTAATTGACATGTGCGAACGATGAACTCAGATGACATTTCTTCCTTCTTTTTGTCCAAATATTCCGTCATCCTAAATGAAAAACAAATATCTCCCTTCAGAATCATCATTATTATTATCAACGTCATCATCATCATCATCATCGTCATAATCACCGTGATTATCGTCGTTATCATCATGACGATTATCATCATTGTTGTCATCATTATCAGCATCAGAAGTTTTTCAAATTCTAGTTATCACCTATATCGAGTGCTAGCAATCACCTTCAACAGTTACAAATTCGGCCGAACACGTTTAGAAGCCAGCCTACTTCAGGCTAACCATCTATTTGATAATAACCTTAAATTTCTGACTCTAACCATACCAATCACAGTCATCATCGTTAGTAAGTTACCTTTAACGTTAAATGTGTTTACAAACCCTGGTAATTCAAGTTTAGTTAATCATATCCTGCGATGCAGTCTGTCATTAAATAAAATCTAAAACACGTTGGACAACGTCCTGCATTGGCTTCCGTTTGAACAAAGCACCCAGTTAAAGACATAGCTGACAAAAGTAAACACTGACCATTGACCAACAATCTAATCTTTCGTCTTTGCTTGCACTTAGACTCACAAAATAATGTACATCATTAAACGACCTCAGCATCAGTTAAAAGCAACGCTTAAAGCGCTACGTGAAAAATAATACTAACATTCTCCCTCGTCCACTTTCTGATTACAAGCTATCAAGTATACTCAATATAATGCTATGAAGCTCATTCGCCCACTAGACGCTGTAATGTTATTGAAAATTGTAACACGGATGAACAAAATGCCAACTATTGGACTCTCGTTACCTTTGAGACGCTACATCTAAGTTACATGTACGTGGTCTAGTGATTATGATCTCTGTTTTGTGTAAATATAAGTGATAATTGTGTTTAAGTTGCACACAGTCGGAGTCACGCGCCTGCATACATGTACGTGATGTCTGCATACATGTACGTGGTCTAATGATAATATTATACGTTGTCTGGTTTGCAAGTATCAACACAGTCATTATAAACGTTTAATTGATTTGTGACTATAATTATAGATGTTTAAATCTTACTGTTGCGGTGGTGTTGCTTTCGGCTTTCTGTTTCACGTTTACTTCCTATGTTGACTGTATTTTCCATAATTATTCATCCAAGTTCGTTGACATAAGCCTAAATTCAAGGTAAACTTTTCTGTTTGATTAGCTCGGTCTAAGGGTGAAGTGAAGCACTCTAGTGTCCAACACCAACTTGTTATAAAAGCAGAACACAGCCATATAATTCAAGTAATGACCATTGAGACTACCAAAACACAAGAGTGGAAGACATGTGTCTATTACATCGAGTGGGATTTAAGACAACGTTGCATAAATAATGCAGGAGACGTTTTATTTCTGCGTAGTACATAATTTGTCGTTCTTCATCTCACAAGCATTCTGCCTTTTCTTCGGTCATAGACCAAGCAGGCTTACTTGCGAATGACAATTTTAAAACTTATAATGGTTCATGTATAGCAAATGTACTCATTAATCATAGTGGTCCATAACAATGGCGACATTTGATGCATCATAAACATAATAAATCAGTAATATTCGTTTATTATTTTAAACGTACAAGACGAAGTAAGATTACCTAGTATAATAGTAGTAATAGATGATTACAAGTTTGACGTGAGTTGAATTTAACTGTATGACAGCGTGCAAGGCGCCCATCTGTCCTACTGTTCATTTAACAGTCGCCCCTATGGAATTGAGGGCAGAGTCAACATTGTGGGGCTAGCTTGATTTGTTATTCTAGCTAATCTGAGAGATTATATAGGCCTAACTATTGTCCCATATTGGCCTGATCTTGGATAGTAGTATTCTACACTATTGCTATTACGATAAACGATTCCCTGACCTTGGATCTATTACAATTGATACTTCGTTTTTTTATTGTACCTTACCTAATAGCCTAGATATTAGAAATATCTTTGGGGTAAAAATTGCACCTCTCCGTCCTACGTGTTGTGTAAAATGTCTCCGTCCTACGAAGGTTAAAAATGATCAGGGCCGTAGCGAGGGTGTGCCAGCGGTGCCATGGCACAGGGCCTCAACTCAACAGGGGGCGCACATTTTGAGACGGAACAATATAATTACTAATTGCTTGATCTTTTAATATGAAATATCCACGATAAATGAAGTAAATGTAACAAAATTAAATGATAACAATTTAAAAATCTGGCATAGACCGAAATGGGCTCAGAAGCCAGATACAGCGAACTGCCGTGATTGGTGGAAAATGACGCGGGGAAAAGGACGCTTGCGATATTGCGCTGTCATTGGTGGAAAAGCGAGCGCAAAGAACGCGGTTCTATAGGCGTGAAGATTAGCCTATAAAACGAGGCGAGTCACTGAGAAGGGCTCTCATTACGAGGTGACAATTTTGGAAAAGACAGCTAACTTAGTCAAACGGACTGATAATTTTCGCGTATTGGATGTGCAAACCGCCATCCGGTATCTCCTCTAAGCTCTGAAGAGCTAAAAGACATTTCGTCTGGTCACTTACACAAGTCAACGTATGGGTGAGGCCCCATAAAAACGCGCGCCTGCTTCATCAACCCCGGCTTACGGCGGGGTATCGAAGCGGTCGGAAGTCGATTCCTTTCCTCATGGAACTTGCCCGAAACTCCCTCTCCTCAAAGTCCCTTCAACAGCGAAATAAATCTGAAGTGACCAAAATGAAATGTTATTCGACGCATAGAAACTTCGTTTCTATTTTCTTTAAAAGACAAGCCTTATATTATATTCGAAATGAAAAATTTGGTCGTTATTGGTAAAGTTGATCTTTGAGGGGTGGGGCTCTAGATTTACGCATGGCACAGGGTGTAATAATGGCTTGCTACGGCCCTGAAAATGAGCAAGGTCCAGGAAATGAGGATAAAAAGACGCTCTGGATAGACCTGAACTTGTTTACTTATGTCATATTATGCAAGCAATGTTACATGTAAAATAGCTATTAAAGACGATGCTCTGTAACAGTTGGTAGCCTAGTATCTGTTAATGTGGCTTTTTTTTATTAAGCTATTCAATAACGCTTAAATAGTTTACTACTGCAAATATCATTCATGTTTTGTTACCAGTGAAAATTCTTAAACGTGTACTATATTTTGCATCAGCAACTTTCTGAATTTGCCGAAGTTTCTGTTCGAGAAAGCAACAAATGATTTTCTCAAAAGAAAGAAAAGGTTTGAGTTTCTTAAATTCTAACATCACTTCGGAGATTGAGTGACAGTAATCGATCAGACATCTCAGTTTTAAATATCTTGCCAGAAAATGTCTTCCAAGAAAATAGTGATATTTAACAGAATAATCGAGAAAGAGAAAGACTGAGAGTGGACACCTTTTAGGGTACACACTGATAGCAAACCAGTGTTCAAACGTTAAATCTCTAACGCCATTATATTTTAGCAGATCGTCATTATGAGGTGACAACAAATAAAAGAGTGTTTGAAATCCAAGCAAAGACTGTAGGTCTCGATCCAAAAAAAGGGAAAGGTGGGATTTACCAAAAAAATTGGGTGCCCTTTTAAACCTTTTATTGGGGGCCCCCCCAAAATTTTTTCCGCATAAAAAAACATTTTTTGAATGGCAAATTTTAAAGGAAGAACACAATACAATTTAACTTTTTGGGAATTGGGGGGGGAATTTGGGAATCCTTTTAAA
>JACEVL010003002.1:0-14877 GCA_020284085.1 Aporrectodea caliginosa
AAGGCGCGTGTTTGTGAAGCAGTGATGCAGCCCCAACAAGGGATCTATTGAAGAGATAGAGAAAGAAGGGAGCCAGATCTTCAAGTATATCAACAATGATAACCGGGAAAGAGGGTTCAATTCACATAATCTAAGATTAACAGATGTGAAAACTGTTCGTATAATATACGAACAGTTTTACGGATACTGATATTATCAGTATCCCAGTATCCGTAAGAGGCTTACAGGCATCAAATACAAAAGATGTAGAAGAAAACGAAGTCGGCTGAGCCTCCGCCGTAGAGGTTCTGAGAGCAGTGATCTTCGTGTTCAGCATATCCAGGAACTCGTCGGCAGAAAAAGCTGGTGTCTCCAGCGGTCGAGATGGCCGACCGAGGAGGCCTGAGATGGTAGACCAGAGTCGACGAGGGTTCTTTTCATTATGCAGGACAAGTTGTTCCCAGTAGGCGGCCTCCTTGTGACGGTATAACCGGTGGAGGGATCGAAGTTGGTGAATCTAAGCTAATATAATCTGGAAACGCCTTTAACGCCATGTTAATGCACAATCTCATTCCGATCAATCTGATAAGAGGACTAGCAAGTTGAAACTGTACAGTATGCGATTAAATTTTAAAGAATTGTCTTTGTATGACTTACTTATTTTGACTTCTAGGACCAGCGAGTTGTATCCCCATCCGAGTGCATTCGATACGTTACAGGTTATTTCTATGTGTCCCACGTTCTTCGGCCCAATTCGGAAATCCTCGCGTCCTTTAATCTCCACTGCAGTTGTATCTTTGGTATAATCGCCACCGAAACCGTCATCTCTTTCTTCCTCATCCGTATCCATGACGAATCGGTTTTCGTAATCTACTCCATGACTCTCAGAATTGTTTCCTGTTTTTGCTGAAACATCTCTGATGCGAAGGTCAAAGACTGGTTGCGGATACCCGTGTGCCACGCATGTTACTGTGTCGTTAACTACCACTGTTTCCTCGCAAGGCATATTGTTACACAGCAGTGTAACGTCAGATGGAATAGCTAAAATATAATCATTAGCCCGAGTGCATGTGTACTAAATAATTCAAAGCATAAACCTTCATTCGCTAATTTCTGCGTATTTTCCATCACATACAAATGTTAGTTACAACGCTTATGTTTCACTTCAGTAAATACATCCGCAAATGTAGGCCTAGGTGTACGCAGTAGAGCAGCAGGTCTCTTGAAAGGGGTGTATGAGAATTGGGAATGCGATGCCTTTTATTATTGCTTATAAAGTTTAAATTAGTCTTGAGAAGGATAAACTGCATCCCACTGCTTAAAAAGTTAATCGACATAATTATGTGGGATTAAATAACAAAGTGCACTTTTAAAATGTTAGTTTAAAACGAATGTTTGCACTTTGTCAAAGTCTAACTTCTTACCCTCTAAGTAGATTTCAGGAAGGTTGCAAACCACTTTCTTATTAAACGCAGTCGTCCATTTTGAGCTCAGAAACATCGGTTTGTTTGGGACATGTCTTCCATCTGAGGGAAATTCGAGGCGACAGTTATAAGCGAGGATAACCGTTTCAGCCTTGACTCTGACTGAGCTGCAGATCTTAGAACCAAGGCTTCGCTGAATTCCACAGGTCTTTGTTTCTCCAATGATCTCGCTTTCGTCGTAGTCATTGCGAAAGATCAGAGATGCATTCCACATTCCGTTGACTGTGACACTACAGCTCAGGATCAAAGTGTCACCCGCCTTCGGATTCTGAGGCTTTGATGTAAAGCCACACTCGTGTTTCTCTACAGAGTACATTTTAAACCTCGATTATTTGACATGTTCATTAGGGCGTGTCGATTTTGTCAACTTTCAAATTCCAAAAATGACTAGTGCTAAAAAGTTGTGACATGACTTAGTAAGTAAAAAGATATTTTTGTAAAATTAATATTATTTAGTTTTGCTTGGTAAATAACATGTTGAAATATTTACTTTTTAACGTTTTTTGTGAATTTCCAATAATTCTTAACTTGTCTGATTAAAAGTTTTTTTGTGGAAAAATATTTTGTAAAATTGCATAAAAATCATTGGAGATGATTGCCAGATACTTGCAGTTATATAATATACTAATATTATTTTTATTATTTACTTATTAAACTATATATTACAATTGCGCACACACACAAATATAGGCCCTTTATATAATTCACTAATGTCGTGCAATAGCTGTATTTGCTTCTTTCGGAGGTTGAAGGATCGTCATCAGTGTCTGGAAAATTATTTGTCCGTCAGCGCTGCTACTACTTCCATCCTAACTAGTGGGAAAATTGCCCACAATGGCTTCTAAAAAGATAAGAAAAGATAAACTACAAGTCTCTTGTCTTCATTCATACAGGCGGCTGTGGTGATGGCAGCTGTGGCACGCAGGCCAACACCATAATATTATCTGGTGCACTGCATAGCAGCATTATGCATTTCTAATATGTTGTACTCTGTCTTTTGATTAGACGTGGAAGGCATACTTGGTTTTCCTAATACCAATTCATAGCATCCATCATTTCCATCTTGGGCATCAGCTATTTGTTCTTCATTTTCATAATCAGATAACATTATTTCATTTGATGGCATTTAAGCATCCTGCTTAATTCTCTGCTTATATTCAGCAAGCTCTGTTCTCTCGTCTTCTGCCGCTTCCGCCTTTTTAACCTGTCTGTTATGCTCTGGCAATCTAGTAAGTCAACCTGATGTGGTCCAAAAGAACTAGGCTTTTCTCTCTGACCTTTAATGATAGCAAGTTCTGTCATAGGGATCTTCATCGCCTAAGGCATGTATGCACAGTTGATGTGGGCCTCCTTCCTGCAACCAGCATCTGCAGGGTAGCCTAATTTGCAGGAAAGAAAAATGTTGCACCTGCAATAATTGAGGAGGTCAAAGAGTTTGTCAAGTTTTGACATCTGGCTTTCCTCTACTAAGTGATATGTCATTGGCCTGCTCCCAGCTATCTTAGATCTTCTTTAAGATTCTCATTTGTGAACTTACAATGAAGCGAAAAAAGATATCTTTGACAGTTCCCACTTTTCAAGCACTTTTGGGTAAATGTCCTTTGCAAGACTGTCTGCTGAGTAGTTTCTGACATCCTCGCCACTTTGTGTTCTTAGCAGTATCCCATATCTCATAATGTCTCGCAGAGTTGGCAGTTCATAGGGCAACAACTCTCTACCACTTTCAATTAGGTTGCTCCTATGGGCAATAAAGTCAAGAGGGCCCAAGGAAAATAATGATTAAATCCCGGGTTCAGGAATTTGATGGTCTTTGTCAGAAGGGTGAAATTGACTACATCTTTTTGACGACCGTGAAGATACAACTAAAGTCATACTGAAAGCAGACAATAATATTCAGATCAGCAGTTGACCAACATCATCACAGAGCAGCATTCTTCTGTGTGCATTGAGCTAGGTGGAAGATATCTTTACCACTTTGCTCCGGAGAAAGGCTCAATGAGAAAAAGCCAGTTAAAGTTATTGCTAATAATCTGGTAGATTTCACGAAGAAGAAGGGCACTGATAAGAATACAGGTCATTGGAGGTGATTCTACAAATGGTAACACCGGTTGGGGGTGGTTCCATGCACTGGGTAGAGCTTCCATGCACTGGGTAGAGGTTAAGCTTGGTCATAATCTGATCTGGTTGGTTTGTGCCCTCCACACCAACGAGTTCCTCCTGCGACACTTGATCACAGCACTCGATGGGAAGATCTTGTCTAACAACAAGTGGACAGGTAACATTGGTAAGATGCTAGAAACTGCTACAGAACTTGAAATTGGACCTTCATTCACCAAATTCTCAACTGGAGAGCCTTTTATTTCACTGAGTGCTTCGTCGCTGTTGGAGATGATAGACTGATCTGACAGAGAATATGAACCTCCCTTGACATGAAGACTTACTACAGTGGAACTAAAGAAGTTCATTGATGAATCCATGCAAGTTCCACAGTGGCCTTGTCATGCTCAGTCTATACATAAGTGCGTGAAAGAAGTCACAGAATCAGCAGGAAGGTTGAATACACATGAGAAACGTGAGGGCTACATCAGAGGCCAAGAAGCAAGTCGGTGGCTGATGACCAAGAACGAATCAAAGCAAGACTTGAAGAAACTTGATGCTTAAATTTCTTATTAACTAATGTCATCACTTTCTAATGTTGCTTTATGATTACAAGGTAATGTCGTACGCTTTTTAGGGTGTGTCTCATGCAGAGAAACTAAAATTTTAATAGCGTTACCTGACATTTTACGAAGGTAAAATTTGAATTCTTTGGTTTTTCGAGAGCAGTTTATATGCCTTGTAATCAAACAGAGATTTACCAAGCTAGATGTTGTCTGATCTCAAAAATAATGGCAGATTTGAATTCCTCACACCCAAAGACATATTTTTAAGACCCAAGACTTTAAAAATTGGAACAAAATTAATTTTACCCTCAAATTGACACGCCCTAAATTGTTCATACCTCTTTTTCTCAGTGCCAATGTTATTACTAAATTTTTAAATTTCAAACTTTCTCAAAGTTGAAGAAAACAGTTCATTGCGCTGTTACTATAGCCTGCTTTAATCATGATTCTTCCTGATATGCTCTTAGTTGACTATACAATCATGTTTGAAGCATGCATTTGGGTCTGTGCGTTTATTTTGTTCACATTTCAGAGACTTTTATTCTATTCTTACCAACATTAATTTTTTTTTAATTTAGCTTTTTAAATTTAGACTCATGTAACGAAACGAGTCTAGTAAACAAGAGTCATTATTCTGATTCAAAATATTGCTTTAATTTTTGGACAAATTTGTTCCAGTTAACCCTCAGGCTACCGAAGTTTTTTGTAACACGGGCTACCAAGGGGGGTGTGTGGTTACCACCACCCTGGATTTCGTGTTTGTTTTCACATATCATACCTTGTAATACAGCAATGAATTTAGCATTCATTTCTGAACAAAATGGTATATTTAGTTGTACATTATGTGAACGCACCTCGAAATTACATAATTTGTAACAACGGAACCGATAATTAGCGATATTTTATATTATTGCGTAGGCCTACACTTTGTACTTTTGGATAAACAAATATAAGATTATGCGTGTTTTGAAACTGATCTATGTGTCCAAGAACATTTTAAACATAATGATGATTCATTTGTAACAATAGCCTACAAACTAGTCCATAGTCTGTTTAGTTGTAGCGAAATCTAAAGGCAACATGAAACAAGACTTTACGTTATTGTTCACGGCAGTCAAATATGTCAGTGGTCCTTGCATTCATTGCCAGTTACTCCCGCTGTTTTGTGCGAATGCCTCTTGTAAAATGGCATACTTGTTTCTCTTCCATGATTAAAAATGAATACGCTACAGTCGAAAAACCAAGGGGTATTCACCCCACCCCCCGGTACCGCGGCTATATCGGTATACCGTTTTAATGGCGTGGGATACCACCACGTTGTTCGCCTCAAAATGTGCCCAAATGAATCTGCTACAGCTACCTAAAATGTAAAAATTATATTCCACATGAAAAATATGTATGCATAAAAACGTAGGGAGGTGGTAACCACCCACTCTCCTTGGTAGCCCGAGGGTTAAAAGTGTGAAATAATAGTTCTACCTATTAATGGCAAAATTACCTTCTCCGACTTAAAAAAACAAAGCAACCCAAAAGAAGTAGGTCTTGTAAGTAGCCTACATTTAAAATGTGTCGATGCCACTACGAGACATCGATTCCTTCAATTCCTTAACATCGAAAATATTATCTTCGACACTTGATTTGTTATTGTGGCTTACCTATGAGGTGAGATATACATATTCTTTTTTTGACGGATATATTGGCAGCCATCTTGGAAAATAACACTTGCAAACTATTGCGGAGTATTGCCGCTACCATAAATCGAATCCCGAACCTCGAAAATATTAAATTCAACATTTTATTTGTTATTCTAGATTACCTATGAGCTGAGATGTCCTACATATTTTCTTTTGGCAGCCATATAGGCCGCCATCTTGGAAAGTAATACTCGCACACTATTGTCGCTACGATTTTTCGAATCCTGGACCTCGAAAATGGAAAATTCGACACTCAATTTGTTATTCTAGCTTACCTATGAGCTGAGATATACATAGTTGTCTTTAGGCGGCCATATTGGCTGCCATCTTGGAAAGTACGTCTCGCGCACTATTTCCACTTCGAGAAATCGATTCCTTGACATCGAAAATATTAAATTCGAGTCTTCATTTGTAATTCTAGCTTACCTATGAGCTGAGATATACTGTACACTTTTTGTGTTTTGGCGGCCATATTGGCCGCCATGTTGGATAGTAGTATTTTCACACTATTGACACTACAAGAAATCTATTCCTTGACCTAGAAAATATTACATTCGACACACAATTTGTTTTTGTATCTTACCTACGAGCTGAGATATACACATTTCTGTATTTTGTCGGCCATATTGGCCGCCATCTTGGATACTAGTATTTCACCCTATTGCTACTACGATAAATCGATTCCTTGACCTTGAAAATATTACATTCGACACATAATTTGTTATTGTATCTTACCTATGAGCTAACATTTACATATTTTTGTGTTTTGGCGGCCATATTGGCCGCCATCTTGGATACTAGTATTCCCACACTATTGCTTCTACGATAAATCGATTCCTTGACCTTGGAACTATTAAAATCGATACTTCACTTTTTATTGTACCTTACCAATGAGCTGAGATATTAAAAATATCTTTAGGGTAAAAAAATTACCCCCTTCGTCCTCCGTGTATCGTAAAATGTCTTCGTCCTGCGAAGGTTAAGTTAATAATTGTTCCGTCAGTATGCAGGCTTTCAACATTGCGATTGTCAATTTTATGTTTATTTTGGTTTCTTAGCCATTTGTTAACTTTTGAAGTAATTTCATTTTGTATTCCGAATTAGACAGAAATGGCATTTAGGTAGGCCTACATGATTTAAGAATTCGTCGACTGCATAATGATGCTCAGACAGAACAGCTTTCTTTCAATTATAAATCCTTGCAAATTGGTTACTGTACCGACGTTTTAGAAATTCTTACCGAAAGTCATGAGAGTGATCGCCACATCAAAGGTTTGACCTTCAGCAGAACTTTTCTCAACAGTTTCTCCTGTTGTATTTTCTCCAACAAATACTCGCAATAAATCAGCGTTACCGAGCTGAACCCTCCGGATCCTCAGATATCGATTGTGTTTAGCAAACTTGAAAACACTCTCCCAAGAAGTGTTATTTTCCGAGATGGTTGAACCATTACCACCGACCTCTCTGCCAACTGGACGTCGTAGTTCGCCGTCAAAGTTGAGACTAAACCATTGCATACCGATTGGAGGAGGTGTGATTGGTGACAGAATAGCCACATTCGTTCCAACTTCTGCGACATAGTTGACCACGTTAATTGAATGATTCTCCAGCCAATCGCTATAGTCTTCCACGGAAAAAGTTCCTGTCAATCGCATCGTCACATTGACAAACATGCAACTCTAAGTAAAAGTTTTAATCATGACACTACATAAGTATGCAAGCAGGGTTTGCATTATAACGCTTAATTCTAAGAAATAAAAGGGCCTACATTACCAACATAACATTTACTGAAATATAAATAAAATGACTGCTAGGTTGAAGCCGCGGTGAACCACAACTTTAATGTTAAAAGAAATAGAAACAATTTTAAATTCTGTATTTTGGGACTTTGTATGCTCTACGAGGAAGGTATCTGTATTGAATATAGCTGTACGTGTTACGTATTTACGGAGGATAGCTGTAACATGACATTGTTTGGTCAGGAGAAATCACATTTCAACATTTAACATTAAGATTACATGGCAATTTTCAGAAAGTCGACAATGTAGGCTAAACAACGATGTCAAGGATGACCATGTGTTTGATCACTGTGATCGTAATAAATTAATTCGTATAAACTACATCGGTGTAAATTATAACGATGCTTGCTCTGCAACTTACCTGACTGATCTCCTTCGGTTTCCGATAAACCTAAAAAAGTCAAACTGATGTAGTTAGAGGCGTCATGCAAATGCATGCTTGTCGCAAGTCTACAAAGAACAGTCTGCAGAGGCATGGGTCTGCAGTCGGGAGCTCATACAAAAAGTTGTGTCTTATCAGCAACAAGATCACGTGCGTTTTACTTCTCAACAACTTCAACTGCGCTGTTCTGATCGCTTAAACTATCTTTCATCAAGTCGAATCAGAACATGTCAAATTTATTGGAATATTGTTTAAACGAATATCTTAAAACTCACCCGATGACTGCTAAAGAACTTTATTCATAGAGCATACGGCATCCATTCTTGTTCGCTTCAATGGAAACCGTGGTCAAAATCAAAATCCTAATATGGACCTACATACAATCTGGTTAAGTGTTACGGTGTTCTCGTGCTTCCTCTAATTGACAGCTATTTTAAGTCAAATTAAATAACCAAAGCATAATTCAACTAATTATGAGTAGCAGGCTATCAGAATATGACTCGTCTGTTCAAAGGCGCTTCAGTTTCGAACAATAACCATAAACGAATATCTTAAAACTCACCCGATGCCAGACAAGTCAGGCACAGCAGACCTACAACCAGTAAGACTGTACGAGTTGTCTGCATTCCTGTCGTGGATGCGTCCATTTGTAGACTGAGTTTCTCTTTCAACCGCAACACCACCTATACAGTTTACGTTCAGAAAATAGCTTCGTTATTAATTTTATTATTACACATGGAATTTAATTCCTTCTTGAAGAAATAACTTCACATAATAAGCCTAACACTTTCTAAAGTTATTTTGCTCAGGTCACATTTTGTGTACTCAGTTTGTAGGCCACATTTTTTGCTGTCACATAACTAAAAAGTAGAGTAGTTATGACGGTTTTTGCCCAAATACAATATAGGCTACTGAACATTTTACAGAATTCTGAAATCATACATAACCATGTTTTTCTGTAAAAAGTGTTGCCTCTAAAGAGCAGTCAACACCAAGCGAAGTTTAGTAACAAATCTCGGCTAATGGACGATCTTTGTCCAGTTAGACATTTTTAGACAATCGCACATAATAATGCGAATTGAAATATCTTAACACTCGAAAGATTTTGAATAGGGTTATTTGAGACAAAGTGAACCAAGTTTCACATCGGGCCACTTTCCTGCTTACAGAGGTGTCGTTTCAAGGATGCAACTACATCCTTTTATAGATCATTGATTGCTCTCAAAGACTATACAGTTAAACTGGACTGATATTCAGGTTGAGTGGATCAGATAATACTTCAAAGTTGTGATGTCAAATGGTTCTCTTTACCTGACTTTCAAGATATAGTGAATCAGTTTTTGTGATAAAGTGAACCAGCTCTTACTTGTACCAAACTGCATTGTATAAAATGAACCAAAATACAAACACAGCCTAAATAGGCTATATAAATCACAGCAGGTTGTAAACATTTGCACTGATTATAATAACTGCCAACTTATATTGAATTAAAAGGTTGATCGTAAGACATCTTTGTTCCCGTGTTCAACAATAAAATATCATGCAATCTATAAAAGAAAAAGATGCAAGAACTTCTGCACAATTTTAACTAACATTAGGCCTATCATAGTGCAGAGAAAGAATGAACACTTAAAACACTATTGAAAACTTACATTTAACTCTTCAAATATACTCCTTTTCAGAAACTGGGCCATGCACTGAGCCTAACGATTACTGCAAATGTCACAGTCATAGTAATTCTTGTCAGTTAGGGAAGCACAATTCTCATGTGCCCATTCTTTACACTTTCTGCACTGAATCCATGATTCATCATAGTGCTCACCACACACAAGATTGAAATACCTTTTGTCTGCAGTACTGGCAGTTTTTGAAGATGCTGCAGTTTTGACTTTATTCTTTTGGGTCTTGCTCAAAGAACATTTGGTCTTATTTGGTGCTCGTCTGCCATTCCGTGAAGTCATGGGTCTGGAATTTACTTTCTCAAGCTTATCTTCACTTGGCTTCTTTCCTTATGCCTGTTCAAAACTCCAAGACACCAGTAGTATCCTGCCGTGCCCTTCTCCACCGAGAAGCCATTTAATCCATTTTTAGTTGCATACTCGTAAGCCAACTTTCTAACTTCTCCCCGTGTTAATGGGAACACCACACGTGCCAAGCATAGTGATGTGAGCGTGAAATATTTCATTTGAAATATTTCATTTCTGAAAGTTTTTTTGAAATATTTCAATGACAAAAAAAACCAACATGTTTTGAAGTATTGGATGCACACAAATTGACACAATGTCTTTACTATTAATGATGGTTTACTCTGTCTGACTGATAGTACTATTTATGTTTGTGTTCTAAGTTCTATTCTTAGAACTTTTTGTAAAATTTTGTTTGCCAGATTATTATTGAGTCTAGTTGACATAGTATTTGTGATTTATAATTTGTCTTGTAAAGTCACTAAAGTGTTTCGAATTCTATACGATTGACTGTGTCCTAGGCTAGCAGAATTTAGCTAAAATCACATTTATTTCATTTATGACAAAACAAGTGATTAATAATAAATGTTAAGCATAACAATGAACAATAACATCTACTTTATTAGATCAAACTGTAATTTGTGACATTTGGTGAATAAAATATGTTTTTCAACATAATTATAATGTAACTCTCATAAAAGTCATTCTTAAAAACAGGTAATTAGAAATAAATTGAGTATCTCGAGGATGGTCATCACTAACACAATAATGCATA
This sequence comes from Aporrectodea caliginosa, assembly GCA_020284085.1. Classification (NCBI taxonomy): domain Eukaryota; kingdom Metazoa; phylum Annelida; class Clitellata; order Crassiclitellata; family Lumbricidae; genus Aporrectodea; species Aporrectodea caliginosa. The sequence goes on from JACEVL010003002.1 coordinate 10,741, forward strand.
TAATAATTATGTAATATGAGAGAAATAAATAAACTGTTATTATGGTTGTAATTAGTTGTAAAATGTAAAGAAAAAAATAATTTCAAATGTTTCAAAGAAAACTGAAATATTTCAAATAAAACTGAAATATTTCATTGCAATATTTCAATGCCAAAAAAACATGTTTTTTTACATCTCTAGCCAAGCAAGATCTTTCTCTGATGCAGGTGGAAGCACTGGGCAGCGGCCTGATTCATGTCTAAAACCTTTAACAGTGCCATGAACTTGTCGTCTAAAGGTGGAATAAGGCACATCCCAAGCACGTGCCACCTGCCTAACTGATGAACTTTCAGGTCTGTTTTGTGAAAGTTTAGACATGTACTCTTTCAACGCCCCTTCCATATGGTGTGGGTCCCATGTATTAATTTTCTGTCCTTTTCGATTACCACGACTCACAGAAAGGATGAAATTCTGCTGGTCTCTCTTTCCTTTCTTATTTCTTTTCTTATGACTTGTTCCATGATGATGGGTCTTGCTCAAAGAACATTTGGTCTTATTTGGTGCTCGTCTGCCATTCCGTGAAGTCATGGGTCTGGAATTTACTTTCTCAAGCTTATCTTCACTTGAAATGAGTTATTGAAATTATTATGTGTTATGGAATACGTGGAGCTAGCCTTAATTGGTTTTCTGATTACCTTAGAAACAGGAAGCAATATGTATCCTACTCTGGCAACCTCTCACAACAAACAGATGTGCAATGTGGTGTCCCACAAGGTTCCATACTGGGTCCGTTGTTGTTTTTGGTGTACATTAATGATATTGCCTGCACTTCATCAATGCTTCAGTTTATACTATTTGCTGATGATACTAATGTATTTATGTCTGATAAATCGATTGATATGTTAGTTAACAGGGTAAATGTTGAATTACAACTTGTATCAACTTGGTTTAGAGCTAACAAACTTTCTCTGAACTTGGTTAAAACGAACTTTATATTATTTCGTTCTTGTCGTAAATCAATCTCACATTGTAACCTCAACATCAGTATTGATAACATTACTATTACACAAGTGTCTTGTGCAAAGTTCTTAGGAGTTTATGTTGATGAACATCTGACTTGGAAGGAGCATATTGATATCATAGGAAAAAAACTGTCAAAAACTATTGGCATTATATCTCGCATTAGTTATATCCTACCGCGAAATGTACTAGTTGCCTTGTATTACTCCTTAATCTTTCCATACCTATCATACTGTAATATCACCTGGGCCTCAAATTATCAATCCAACTTAGCTCGACTCGTCATTCTACAAAAGCGCGCGATTCGCACTATCTGTAAACGCCCCTATGGGGAAAGTACTCATCCTTTGTTTGTCAGTCTTAGGATACTGCCATTTGATTTGATTAATAAACTTCAGATTTGTATATTTATGTTTAGATTCCAAAGGAAACTGTTACCTGCAAATTTTCATAGGTATTTTTATCTTAACCTGGAAATACATGACCATTATACCAGATCTTGCAGTAAATATCGAACATGCTATGCACGCACAAATATAAGACAGTTTTCTGTTTTGGTTCGTGGGCCTACTCTGTGGAACTCCTTGCCTAATGAGCTAACTTCCCTGCCTACTGTACACCATTTTAAAACACAGTTAAAACGGTACTTGATGGAATCACTATGTATAACATAATTATGATGATTGGTTGATATGTATAATTTCATTGGTCTGTATGCACTACTGCACAAGCACCACGTTGTTTATTTCTGCACCTATGCACATTTTCTACTGGTGTTGATACATGCTTTGCTGGTCTGTGTTACTATACATAAAAATAGTAATGAGAAGGGGCGGCCCTGCCAGCGGAACGATATTGCTCCTTTTGGGTTTACCCTTTGACACCATGAACTACTGCAACAAATGTACATAAACTTGTATTTTGGTTGGTGATCAATAAAGCTTGTGAATTGAATTGAATTGAATTGATGGAGTCTACCCATGGTGGTGCAAATAAATTCCAAGCGTAAACCTTAAAATACAGAAAGTTCAGTTTTTAGATAATAAACTGCTTACTTGCATTAATTTCTTTACAATGTAGGCTTCTTTTATTGTAGGCATAAGTGGTAAAGTCGCATTTTACGTTGCTAAATTATTCTAATGTCTTCAATGCCGTTCTTGACGTTGGTAAGTAAGAAGTCTACCTTTGTGCATCTTAACTATCATCAATCCAGCTTCCATTTCATAAAGAAATTTTTTCATCAATCCAACTTCCATTTAATTTGAAAAAATTACTTTTATCAATCCAACTTCTATTTGACGAAAAAATATTTTTCATCAATGCAACTTTTATTTAAGCAAAGATATATTCTCATGGATCCCGCTTCTAATTACGGAAACAATTATTTTCATCAATCCCGCTTCTATTGAATCGAAAACTTAATTTCATCCATCCAGCTTCTATTTACGGGAAAAAATTATTTCGATCAATCCAACTTCAATTTTGAACACAGGAATGTTTTCATCAATCCCACTTCCATTTAGAGAAACAATATATTTAATCAATCCAGCTTCCATTTTAAAGTGATAATATCAAATAATTTAGCAACGTAAACTGCGACTTTACCCGATAAGTCATAGGCTATCCCGTTTAGGCTTATCATTCATTTGCCAGGTAATCAGATTAAGTGAACCACTGGTTCACTTTAGTAGAACTCCCTTGGTTCACTTTAGCAGTACGTGCAAGTAAAGTGAACCGCATGATAACAGTCAAATACCAGATCGCGTAATCGTTCAATAAGACATTAACCAATTTCTTTTTATTCAATCGCATACCCAAATTCATATGGAAAAATAATTCGCCTGCATATTGGTAAACCTATCGACGAAAACTGAGTTTTGTTATACCTCCTGTAAAAAGTAGGACACTTCAAAATTCTTAAATTTCTTCGACCTCCGAAACGTCTCTGTCTGCCATAATATGAAGTTGCTATGAAGTATTAAGAGAACCCGCTAACTTCGTAGCCAAAAGGTAATAGTAAGTAAAAACCGTCACCACGTGCATTTGACATTAATAGCTGGCTGACCATACGATTTCTACCAGAATTGATTCACTCAACCTGATGGTTCACTTTGTCCGAAATCACCCCTATCTATAGCCAGGCTGGCCCGTACATCGTGGGTAAGCCGAGTTTAAAATTATTTTGGAATGTTTTCATGTGAGGGCTCGCGGACCGGCATGTGTGGATACTGGATAAGTAGCTTACTTATAGAGATAAATATTTTAATTTTAACCTTAGATAAACCTACGCATAAATAGGATAGGTTATGGGAGGACATTCGTTGGCGAATTTGATATCCATTGGTGAGGGACTCACTATGGTAGGATTGATCGCAATCCGGTAGAATCGTAATCATAATCGAAAACCCTGCATTTCTTGAGCAACCAGAAAGAGTCCAACTTTTCTCAAGCACTTAACTGAAAGGATAAATCTTCTGCGGCGGAAAATTCCACCTCAGAAGTAACATTTTCGACAGAATTCTGCGGCGAAAGAGCTTTGCGCATGCTCAACCTTCGGCGCATGCGCATTGTTCAAAATGCGTTACTTCCTGTAAATTGGCGTCGTGAGGGTCGGTTAGGGTCAGGTTAGGCCTCGTGAGTGCCGATTAGGGTCAGGTTAGGCGCTGTGACGGTCGGTTAGGTCAGGGTTTGGGTTAGAGTCGTTTTTAGATGAATGTGAAAAAAATTCAGCCGCAGAAGTAAATTTTCGCGCGATGCATTTTCCGCCGCAGAAGCACCACGCTAACCGAAAACAACATCTCTGACGTAGACAAGTTGAGGTGAGTTCTGCGCTAAATTTAAACGCCAAATTCACAGGTCTTGTAATTAGGCTGTAAACAGTCTACGTAGCTTACTAGGTAGGCTGCAATGAATGTTGTTTGGAATTGGAGGGATGATAATGATACTGTTAACAGGAAAGTCAAATAGAAGCCTGATCTACCGAGTAAACTGAACAAGAATATTTGTTTGCGACCTTTGGTTATATAATAGGCTAAAAAATACGATGAAAACTAAAATGTGACGGTTACCTGGACTATGTGGCGGCTCAAGAAAGTTCAATAATTATATAATTATTTGCCAAAACAAGCGATTGTGACA
>JACEVL010003003.1:0-15759 GCA_020284085.1 Aporrectodea caliginosa
TTACATAATTGTAGTAATATTCTATTATTACTTGAGGTACGCAGTAACGTTACGTGATGTGGTAGTAACAGATAATAACAAGTTTAACAGGAGTGAAATTATAATAATTATAATAATAATAATAATTTATTTTGCTTTTTCTCTTGTTGTTGCTCTTGTTGTTGTTGTTGCTGGCGTCACTGTACCGCATAAGGTCAGCGGCTGGTTTCAGTTTGACATGACATTGTCTGTAGGCAGAACAACTCTGTAATGTAATGCATTGTATTTTCGTTTATTAATAAGTAGCTGTCAAAACGCTGCAAGAAACAACAATTAATGATTTTACAATTTTGGTGTTGGAGACTAAACTGTTATAGCTTTCGATAGTGCATTGTTCAGCACTACAACTATAGGTCTAATCCAATTAGCCCTAGTTCTAACAGGGCTAATTAGTTTAGTTTACAATGATGAGATTGAAACTGGGCGAGAGTATGGACAGTATGGACAGAAGCTAGTAGATATTTCTATGCAACTAACATGTCAAAAACAGGTTCTTGATATCCTTGACTGGCAGGGCAAAGGGGTGGGGCCTGAGTCGCAGATTGTATCGGATCTCCTGTCGCTCATGGCACATTCGACGTAGAACGTGTTTAGGATCGTATATTATGGCTTTGAACAATACGTTGTCCGCTCTGTTAGCTAAGCTCTCAACTGTCGGGGCCTCCTGTGGCAGAAACCCAACTCGCCTAAGGCGATGAGTGAAGCATTCAGATCGATCACGATCTCCTCCACTCAGGAACCACGCCGGAGACGCTTACATCAATCTCGCCATCGTTATTGCTCGCGTTACCTCATGTAGGGAATGCGTTGTCATACCACGCCCTATTAGAGTTTTCAGGGCGTAATGGATGAGGAACAGGAACTCAGGATATTGTCTACGTGTTCCGCAAACTATCAGTTTCTCACCAATTGTAAACCCGAGGATATTAATGGTCGTCGCTCTTTTGACGTGTGTGACTGATGATTGGGAAGCAAGGGAGGACATGTTACGTCGCACGACTACCAACTCACGGGTCTTCGCATGGTTGATATGCAGGTTCTTATTTTTTGCCCAGGAAGAGATAATCTGGAGCTCATTCTGTGCTGTTCTAATGTATCGCTATTCAATGAGTAAGTAAGAACCTTTCGCCAACCGATATTTTCGGAACCGATTCTGTTCCTGCAGTGAATGAAGGTCCGCTGTTCCGTTGATAGGATCAAGAACCCATCCTTGGATCTCACTTTCGCTGATGGTTGCAACCGAGGGTATAAGGCCTTCAAAACTCGTAACATGTCCAGGGCTCAATTTTATCACGGCCATATCTTAACTAAAAACTGTATATACTGACAATCAAATGGCTAAGTACGCTGATGATACATATCTGTTAATACCGTCCTCGAGAAGCGACACGATCAGGGCCAAACTGGACCATGTAACGGGGTGGGCTGCGAGATGTAACCTGAGCCTGAATCAAAGAAAAACACCACGAGGTGTTGATCCGCCGCCCACGCCAGCGGGGAAGAGGGGGCGGAGGCAATCCCTGGAGAAGTACCAGGACTCCCAAGGGTCCAGAGCATGGTAATCGTCGGGGTGGTCATGACTGAACATATCGGCTTTGAACTGCGTATAAAACGCATAAATTATGTGCCCAAGATCGACAGTCGATGCATGCCCTGCGTATCATGACGACACATGGCCTTGCAGGACCAATGATACATGATGTTGTGCGAATGACCCTGTGTCCCGCTTGTTATGGGCGTCACCGGCATGGTGAGGGTTTGTGGGGCAGCAGGATCGCAATAGACTACAGTCTGTGATGAACCGCCTGGTGCGACTACGCTACCTACCAGAGGATAACACAACATTAGAACAGCTATTTAAAACGGGAGGTGGGAACCTCTTTACTACTGCCTTGGCAGACCCGGGTCATGTTCTGAACCCACTCCTCCCTCCTGTAAAGACACTCCCTATTCCCTGCGTCCAAGAGCGCAAGACCGAATTCTCCCACGGGCTGAGAATTTAATGAGAAAAACATTTGTAACAAGAATGCTTTATACTGTTTAATTTCATGTAAACCAAAGTGCGAATAATTATGCAGTTGGATAAATAAAAGATATATACTTACTTACTTCTGTCATCTAGGTATTTGATAAAGCAGTTGAAAATACTATCGGGTATATCAAGCCTGGAGAGTGCTTCAGTAATGCCGCGTGTCCGATAGAAATCCGCAGAGGTAAGTTGAAGCCTGGAGAACAGACATCAACAACGCAATCATCGAATTTTTAAAGCAAACAATCTCGGTTATTGTTTGCTGTTTTGCATCTACTGTATATACTCACAATCAAATGGCTAAGTACACTGATTCACGCAAAACTGTTTAGTCTGAAACGTCTTTTACGTTAAAGGGTCGTCCATTAATTATGTCAACAAAATAGGGGAGGGGTTTGGAAAAGTTTTACAGTTGTTGACAAAGGGGGAAGGGGGTTCGGTAGGGTTTGACGTCAACAATTTTTCCCAATGAATCAACACAGACCCTTCAAAATGGTAGCGAAAACATTAACCCTCCGTCGGGCGGAAAAAAAACTATACAACTAAGGGCGTGGGGTCAATTTTGACCCCATAGTAATAATTATGTAATTTGAATAAAACAAGCAAATAAATTGCATAAGAATGTCATTATTATCACTAATATTCACTGAAATGTCAATATTTGTTTTACTTCCTCATGACATGACGTCATAACGTGACGTCATGGAACGACGTCACTTCATAATGTCATGATGCCACATACAAACATATGCTTGTAATAGTGTTTGTACACTAATGATTGCATGAGAAGGTAATTAGTGTAATTATTATTCACTGAAATGTCATTATTTGTTCTTCTTCTTCATGGCATGACGTCATAACGTGACGTCATGTGATGACGTCACTTCATGATGTTATGATGCCACATACAAACATAGGCTAGTAAAGGTGTTTGTACACTAATGATTGCATGAGAAGGTCATTAGTATTATTAATATTCACTGAAATGTCATTATTTGTTGTTCATGACATCATGACATGACGTCATAACGTGACGTCACGTAATGACGTCACTTCATGATGTCATGATTCCACATAGAAACAATTGCTTGTAATACTGGTCGTACACTACTGATTGCACGAGAAGGTCATTAGTATTAATAATATTCACAGAAATGCCATTATTTCATGTTCTTCCTCACGACATGACGTCATAATGTGACTCACTTCATGATGTCATGATGCCACATACAAACATAGGCTTGTAATGCTGCTCTTATTCTAATGTATTCCTCATGAAATGACGCTAGAATGAACATGGGAGACTACTAGGAGTCTAGGAAAGTATTCCATCAATCAGCAGAGACATGTCTGAAAAGATATCTGACAGTGGACAGGGCACACATTCTTATGGCATGCCTTGCAGACAGCCGTGGCTTTTCTATCTGTCTGTCAGGGACAAACTTGGCAGCAACCTCGTATGTTGGAGGTTCCTGAATGTCGTATACATGTTTCAGTGGTGCTCTAATCAGCCCAAGATGAGATGCATAAGGTCGTCACTGTTCCTTTAGCTCTTGGCAAAGATCTTTCCCCAATTTCTTGATGAACAGCCGACGCTTTCCCACTGGAGCCTTGTCAAACTTCAATTTCTCATGGAGGACGTGAGCGAAAGTGCGGCAATATCCAGTTGGTTGCAGAACAGCACTACCGGCAAATGTCTGGTTGAGAACTTCGTGCTGACTGTTTTTATCATCTGGTCAGCACAATTGACTCCTACTTTTGTCCAGTTGTAGAAGTTTATAACCTCCGGAAGTTTCCCTGGCCAAAAGTCCCACTGGTGGTGTGCATAGTCGACAAGACGACGACCACTTTGTCTTTCTTACACTTGTCGCCGGTCTCATTGAAACCGATAAGGGATGATTACAAATCGCATCCTCTGGGAGTTACAAATTCTTCGGGCAACTCTACTAGAATAGTACGAATATTACCAACCAAAGTCGCTTTCTTTGTCTACAGAACATCTCTAGCCAGGAACAGCAAGGTTAAAAAATTATAACTGGTCATGTTGCGACCTTCACATTCAAGAGGTTGTATGAGCTGGCGGACAACGTTTCCTCCCAGATCTTTGGTTGGAGCTGCATCGGCGCTCTCTTTGCCGCATATATATGCTGGCATTGTACTTGACTTCAGCATCGCAACACATTCCTAACTTGATGCCGTACTTTGACGGCTTGTATTGTACAAATCTGCACCGACCTCGATATGGAGCGAGTCTGTCGTCAATTGTGAGAAATGGGCCTGGAATCATTGCAAAAGCGGGAGGGCAGCACTGATAAGTAAATATAAAACGAAATAAGGAAATAATATTGCGGGTTTTTGTGCAACTTTAGACTGTTTAATGAGAAAGAAACACCAATTACTGTCCTGGGGTCAAAAATGACCCCATGACCTTATGTGTATAAATGTCCTGTAATTTTTTTTCCATCTAAAATTCGTATGCAAACTCAACTGGAATACGTAGTGACAACCTGTACAATAATTCTCGTGAAAAATCACAGCGGCCATTTCACTTTTTAATATCGATCCATGACTTGAAAATGCACTCTGGGGTCATTATTGACCCCACGCCCGACGAAGGGTTAAACAATGCTAAAAATGTATAAAGTGCTTAATGTTTAATACTACTAAAAAGGTGGTAATAAACTAAACTCATATATTTTAAATTCGAGATTGCATTTTTAGTGTAAAAAATATTCTACATGTATTGAGCCATTGTGTTTCTTTTTTGTAGGGGAGGGGGTTCTGGGATTGTTGACATAATTTTTAGGGGGTCCGTCAATGTTTGACAGTTGTTGACAAGGTAGGGGGTCAAAAACTGCCTAAAAATTTGTTGACATAATTAATGGACGACCCCTAATAAGATTCTAAAGTTGTCGTAGGATTTGCCGAAGAATGCAAAGCATCATTTGCTCAAATGGAAGATTGCTTTTCAGTTTACTAAATTCGCGCATTATCTCCGATTTTGAACGATTACAGTCGATCAGGCATCTTGTTTTCAAGTATCTTGCCAGGAAATGTCTTCCAAGAAAATAATGGCTCTTAATGCAGTAACTAGACTCACTTGAAGATATAAGAAATGCAGGCAATCGCTCCCCTAATTTAATGTACCTGGTAAAATAATTCTGAAATTCCGACCCATTTGTTCCTTTCGTTTTCCACAAATGTTCATTTCGAGCGATCAGAAAGCAAAACAGTGTGCGAAACCCAAACAAACATTGCACTTCCCTGTCGAAATAAGTGTCCAGAGGTGGCATCACAATTACATTTGCAAATACATGTTCTTTCAAATCACTTCGTAGATCAGGCTCCTCGAGAATTCGGTCACACAAATGCAAAACTTCAAGATAGTTTTGACAATTGTAAAAATATGCAGCACGATAACAGTCAGCTGTGTTGCTGTGAATGAGAAAATCTTTGCAAATGGCATTGTAGAATGATGTCATATTCTCCAACGAATATTCCATGAGCAATTGAATGACGTCTTCTTCATTTCTCAACGAACTTTTGTTGAGCACCTCCGCTTGATAAATAGGATTGGTTCTTTTATACACACGTAAAACACTGTCCGCCCTCTTTGATATTCCAGAAGATCTCCAATTTATTATAGTCGTAAGAATCTGATCCAACGGAAATGTCCGGATCCGCATATCGTAAAACGGTCGAAAATATCTAGACAATTTTACATTCGATAATTTGCTTAGATAGAGGGCAAATACTTCTGGTGTAATGCGCAGATCAAGAAGATCCAATCTGTTATTGTAATGGAAATCAAACTTAATCTGTTTGAAAAGAAGATAAAATCCAAAAATTCTGGCAATGTCTTCAATGTAGAGCAAACAGCCGGCATTCAACGTTTCTACCTCCTCTTCCTCAGTTGTTTCATTTATGTTCAGTCTCGAGCACAGCTCTATAGCGGTTTCATATTCTGATGTGGCAAAATGAAGAGCTGCCATGTAGACCAAAGAAGCACTAGTGATAGATTTAAATTTAGAATCCTCGCATTCTAAAGCTTTTCGAAGAAGAAGTTTTGACATTTGGGACACGAGTTTAAATTCTAGAGGACTAATTCTTCCGGTCAAATTTTCCATTAGACTTTGTGATGTCAGGAAAAGGACAAAACTTCTGTCTAGAATTGCTCTATTGGGTTTTGGAAAGTTATGATGTCTAGACTTCAAGACTTTCGATTGCCACGAAACTTCTCTGACAAATTAAGTGATAATGTTGCTATCGTACGTTACTTGCTGCCAGCACAATGCGTTTGTGGCATGCAAACTGAACAGTGCTTTTGCAAATTGTGGAAAACTTGTCGTGAACTCCACTGTTGATAAAAGTATCTCTAGATCAACTATTTTATAAAATAATTTTGTTCTACAGTGAATATTCTGTACGGTCGAAAGGAATGCATAACTATCCCGCGCAATGACTTCTTTGATAGTAAGCTTTACTGAGAGAAAGAAGCCCATTCTAAACATCAAATCAAAGGATCTCAGTTTACCCTGATCCCCTATCTGACACAAATGCAGCGTGCCTTGGCCAAAATCTGTCATGAGATCTTTGATATCAGTGATTATGGAAACTCTCCTTAAGATCTGAAGTATGTACTTTTCCACAAACCAAACAGTTAGAATGTCAGAATGGCTGAATTTATTCAAACGCCTCGTAGTCTCATTAACTAATTTCTTGTTCATGCCTTCATGAAACAAGTTTGCCTGAGGAATGAAATAGTTCGGGCAATGTCTCATCTCTAAGCATTCTGATAGCCTCCGTAATATATAACAGCATATCTCAATAACACACAAGGAATTCCACCAGACTGAGTGTTGGGGCATCTCTTCACAGGACCATAGCATCAGTGTTTTAAAATGGTATGTACAGAGAACTTCATCTTCCTTTGGACAATCTTTTTTGATTAGTTCTCTTTTGGCAAAGAATCTGAGCATATGGTAGACAATCTGCTGAACTGGAGTCCAGCTCTGAAGTAGACATACCTCAGCACCTGAAAATGACAACCTGCACTGGAATACATCATTTCTGCAAGCAGGATGTTTCGCATTTACAACATGACAACCTCTCTGTACTATTTTGCCTATGTTTGCAGACGTCGGCCACCCATGTCTTCTTTCACGAAATGGCCAATGCTTGGCTTCTTTGGGCCACTGCGGGCACCATACGCAAAAAACAACATCTGTGGGGCAATGGTTTCTCCGAAATAATTTAAACGCTGGACCAGTACAGTAGCGTTCTTGTTCTGCAGTGTGCCCAGATGAACTAGTGTCTGGAATTATGGCAAGACGTACAAATTGACGTGGGCAACAAGCCTGCTGAAATTCAAACTTTTTGGAATTCCAATTATATCTCATTTCCCCCAAAAATCGAAGCTTCAGAAATCCTGGATAATCAGGATGTGGGAAGATCTGTGAACAGTTTATCGTGTCGAGAGAACCACTGACATCATCTGGTAGAACAGGAACGTCTTCTGTGAAGGCCAGCTTATCAGCCTTAGATATCAGAGTGTCAATGTCGTCGATGCATGAATTCATAGGTTGAACGTAGAACTCTAACGAGCTGCCACATACAAATTGCTGCTCATGCTCTTGGTTTTTATTCATAGCGTGAAATTGCATCGAATTAAGCACATCACTATAAATCTTAGGATGCTCAGAGATCGTACCAACGATGAATGCAGAAACACCATCCATTCTGAATTTAAAAAAAACACAACCATTTATACGTTAACTTGTCAAAATCGATAAAATGCTCTTACCAAATGCAACTGAGAAGTGCTACTAAGCTTTCGTCTCCTTTAAATTGTGCTGAAACTGACATCACCTGGCTGGAACGAATATGGGAAAGTGCAGACATAAAACTAATACGAATTTCAATGGCAGAGATACAAAACTTGAGGAGAGGTCTGTATTTTCAAGAGTCCTAAATGACGCTACAAAACCTGATCTAACCTAAATATTTCTCTGGCGCAAATGTTATGATGGTCAGAGAATCAATCGAGCAGCCCAGCAATGGGCATAGTGAACATGGATGTGTCGGCCAATGTTTCACTGTAAAATTTCATCCCGTTCAAAAGTGAAATTAAGTATTTGTTGCGTTTCAAAATGAAAATGAACATGTTTGAAATTATGTTAAGAGAGAAATTGTAAATTGATCACCAACAACATTGAGAGAGGTAATTCAATACCCATTGTCTTAGTTTTGATATCCAATTAATTTTCTGTTACAAATTTTGTCAGATGTGGTCGATTTTTAAAAATAACTGACTAGAAATTTTTACGTCAGTTTGAACCTCAGAATATACCAAACGTGTTGTTTAAAGTACTAGAACACAACATTTAGACAAAAGTGTAAGTGAACTAACTTTGAGTTCATCAAAAGGAATAAACGTTACTTATCAGCGATTATTATCATTATCGTTTTCATTGTTGTTGTTGTTGTTGCTGTTATTATTATTATTATTATTGTTATTATTATTATTATTATTATTATTATTATTATTATTATTATTATTATTTTTATTTTTTTTTATTTTTATTTTTTAAATTAAATTTATGCCCTGAGGTATACAATGTCATGATCCCTTAGGGACATTATTATTATTATTATTATTATTATTATTATTATTATTATTATTATTATTATTATTATTATTATTATTATTGTTATTATTATTATTATTATTATTATTATTATTATTATTATTATTATTATTATTAGTATTATTATTATTATTATTATTATGTATTGTCATTTCAGCAGAGTTCAGAGATCGGTGGCAGTGTCCCGGAGAGGCAGATGGCGTTCCCCCGTTGAAGAGCCACTGAGATCCGCTGGAAAAGATATGATGACTCCATTGGATCATGGGTTGCGTCACTTGTCCGTCTTCCCAACTCAGAAACGAACTGCAGTCCCTCTTTGCTCCAAGCGCCGGCAGTCTCTAAGGCGACCGCTACAAAATCGTGGGTGGTGGTGATGGTGGAATATTTGACCCTCTTGGAGACAACTGCACGTTCGGCGGCTTCCCCAGCTCCAGTAGATGTATGGCCAAGATGAGACGTGGCGTAGGTGTCGGGCACTGTCACATCCCATGCAAGACATCGTCCACGTGACCAAGGGATCAGCGTGACACCGTCTGGTCGCTTTCCATCTTCTCTTGACAGACCGAGAGGTTCTTTCTGTGACGGGATTTTTGCTCTGCCGAGTGCTCTCCAGATGATGTCGTTTAACATACTGTGTCGTTGATGTTTTCCGCCGCCTCCTCTGCAAACCAGCCCATGGAGTCCTCTTGCGTCGACTTTTTGTCGACAGTGGTGGCACAGATGTGGTTCATAGAGTGCTGTCCCTAGCCTCACTCCGACTGCGAGTCGTACTTCCTCGTCTGAGAGGCGCAGGCCCAAAGCAGTAACAGGGGGAGCTAGCATCCAGTCTCCAGAATGAGGTGCTCGTGAAGCTAGCAGGCGAGCACGATCGCGTGGACAGCTAGTGGACTCGAACAGGCCTGTCCATGCCTTGTCTGTACATCGGAGGTCCCATTCTTTTTGACGATGAGTTGCTGCTCCTGTTGGTGGTTCTGCGCCTGTCAGGGTCAACCAAGCGGTGAGTGCTGAATTTGCAAGTTCGTAGGGTATCTCAGCCGACTCTGTGGGTAAGATGCATGCCTGCAGTTCGCTTGTACTTGCAGCAGAAGCCAGAAAGGCGGAAAGTGCCAGCGTAGAAGCACAACGAACTCCCAGACCACCATCCCTCACCGGCAGAGAAGCCTGAAGCCAACGGTCATCATCAAGTTCCACATTCAATATGGCTGATAGCCCTTCTCTCAGCAGAAGGTCGAACCGAGCCAAGCTTGGGCAATCAACACAGACGGCTGTTCGCATACTGTACAATAGCTTCGGAACACTCAAACTGTTTCTAAGCAAAACAAGAGCATCATGTGTGTAAAGTATGGTTAATCTTTGTATTGCTCTTTGAAGATCATTTGCTTTCGACTCCACGACCATGTCCACAGCTGGACCCTGTAGCAGAGGTGCACCCAACAAGGTCATCGCCTCAAAGGCCACGTACGTAAAATCTTGAAAAGCCGGTTCATCGATCGGCATCTGAGTGTTTTGGCAGGCGATTTCGCATTTGCTGCGGTTTAATAGCAAACCCAGGTTCTTTGCTTCCTGCGCAATCAGATGGACATCGGCGGCCACTGTCTCCTTACTACCACCCAATGTCAGGTCATCTAAGTATCCAATGCGCAGGTCCGATCTCAGTTTTGTCAGAATCGGCTGTACTACAAGGCAGAACTCCAGAGGGCCCAAAGGATCGCCTTGCTGTGTCCCTTCTTCAGATAGTATGATGTTTGAGCCATAGCGCAACAATGGACGATTGGAATAGGCGGCGTGAGCAAATCGGTAGAGCTCTGGGATGTCTCTAGCCACTGCCTCTAGAAGCGAATCTCTGCGCAGAGTGTTAAAAGCGTTTGTGAAATCAAGCTTCACCAAGACGCTTTCTTGAGGCATTGTGGTTACCCAACGACGTGTCGCGTGAACAGCTGCCTCAGCACCTCCTGGAATGCCTACCCCAAGCTGAATGGGGGCGAGCAGTTGCGATAGTCTTGTCACCGCGTACGAATTAGCACACTTCGCAGCGAGGCGGCGCCACGTGTATCCCACCGCGATTGGTCTTATTCCACCATCCTTCTTGCTTAGGGCTAAAAGGTTCGCCCCATAGATGACCTCATTCACCTCTTCAGGCAAACCTCCCTTTAAAAGGAGGTTGGCAAGGTCGGATAGATGTTGCCCGATGTTTTCGTCCACTCCAAAGGCCATGAGGTCCTTTAGGTGCTGTGGGGTGATGCCATCAGGACCGCCGGCAGAACCCGCTGGGAAAGAGGATATTGCTTTTGAGACTTCTTCTTTTGAAACCTGCAACGCGACGAAGCGCTCTGAACTGTCTGGGTCGCACGGTTGTCTTCTGTCCACTGGTGCAGGCGGGTGCTTATGCTTAAGCGCGGCCAGAGTTTCTGGTGTGTCCAGAGCCGGCTTATCCTCGCTGCAGATTATACGAATGGCTGCTTTGAAGTTGCCTTCTTCAAGCTTGCTGGCAACTGTAGACGCCAAATACTTGACAGGATCGTATTTGGTTGCTTTGGGCTTGCGACTTCGCGTCGAAACCAGATCATCGTTGGTCGAATGGTTTGGCCCCTTCAATCGCCAATCCGCAATGCGGGACAGAATCGTCTTCGTTACGTTGTGTTTACGTCCACCTCTCTTTAGTTTCACCAGCACAACGCCTCCAAAAGCCAGCAAATCGCACCATTTGTCAACGCAGTTTGGTTCTTGCACTATTATTATTATTATTATTATTATTATTATTATTATTATTATTATTATTATTATTATTTAGATGTTTCGGGTGTATTATTCACGTATGCGCGAATAGATGTGTATGTGACCCATGGAGTACGACTGTATTTTGAACCGAAGAAGTTGTGTTTCGGCTTCAATTTAAAGACTTTCTCGGAAGTACGCGTCTCACCATTGTTATGAGAATTATTATTAATAAATATTTGCCCGCCCTAAGACGGTGAAAAAGAATTTGAAAAATCATCCCGTTCGAATTTTCATTAAGCGAGAATGTGCAAATCAGCTGTCACCTTGCTTGTTATTCTTGATCACATCCTGCAACTCTGTTAAAGGTCGCTCTCATCTTCGATCAGAATCTGTTGGAAATAGGGTTCCCACCTTTTCGAACAAGGAAGACGGACCCAATTTTCTCGTAAAACACCTTACGAGTTACGATCAAGTCGTGCAAACGAGTAATTTTTGTGTTTAACTGTCGCTATTAAAGATTTGTGTTAGGTACAAATTTCTGTCTATGTATGAAATTTATTTAGCGCTCCTTCAAGATAACCAATCAGAGGCGCACCCGACCCAGGTCCTCTCAAAGAATAAAGTCTTAAGTAGTTCATTATAAGAGCCGCAGTGGTCTCGCGGGACAGAACGCAGGTCAGAGGGGAGGCTGTTCCAAAGAGAAGCGAGATAACAGGATGCACATAAGACAACAGGATGCAAGTAGAGACTCAACATCAGCTGTAAAGATGATGCAGAGAAGTGTCCAAGAACAGAACCCTGGGGAGTCCAAAAGGAGCAGGGCGCCAAGGCGAGCGAGATGAGTGAAAACTGGTAGAGATCGAGCGCTTCGAAGATTGTAAGCGATCCAGATGAGTGGTAATTCTATTACATTATAAATCATGGTTCATTTCCAACATTGATATCTGCATTTTTTGATAAATTAAGGTTCGATAAGCAGCAAAAACTCTCTGTTAGGCTGGTCAGTCCATAGTTCATTATAGAAACAAGTCTTTCAACTGCAGCATTGATCACTGGCACCGACAAAAAAGCTCAATAGGCCTAAATTTTTGGCCAGTTTGAACAGTTCGTTGCTTAAAATATTTCAACCCATTTCAGATCAGAAAATTTTGCCTGGCACGCTCATAAGCTTCGGCAAAACAAAAGTAAATAAACTCGTTGTAAAGGTCATGTCCATCACCAATTGAGGAACAGTTATCAGTAGCCTCATATGGCTATTGTGTTTTAAGCTACAACATTTTGTTCGTATGGTCACAGATTTGAAAGTCGGGACATTTGGTTGTCCCGACTAGGTCAAGTCGGGAAACGGGACATTTGCCTCGAAATCGGGACGTTTGAAAGTATGTCGTTCCTGGTACGTCTAGTACGTCTTGTCTTTGGCCGGCGTTCATTCACAGTTGCCGGTCCATCCATCCGGAACTCTCTACCTCCTCGTGTTCGCAGCTATCTTATCGAGACTTTCTTTCGCTATGAGTTGAATACTTACCCCTCTTCCTGTCTACTTATGGCTCTTATAGTGGAGGAACGTGCCTGTGCATTTTTCTTCAGTCATTTCAAGTTGATGTAAAAGTTTCGTTTTCACTACCAATTTGTAGGTAATGGTCTGTAGATCAATATTCGTCCGAGGGGAAAGCATACAGATAAAAAATTAAGCGTGGGGGACTCGAAAACCCCCTCTGGCCTATGGGAAATATGTGTATTTTTTCCAGTCATTTCAAATAGATGCAAAAGTTTCTTTTTCAGTACCAATTTGAAGGTAATGGTCTATAGACCAATATTGGTCCGAGGGGAAATCATTCAGATAAAAAAAGAAGCGTGGGGGCTCGAAAAACCCCTCCAACCTATGCAAAATATGTGTATTTTGCTCCAGTCATTTCCAGTAGATGCGTAAGTCTCGTTTTTTCAGTACCAATTTGAAGGTAATGGTCACTAGGACAATATTGGTCCGAGGGGAAAGCATTCAGATTAAAAAATGAAGCGTGGGGGTTCGAAACCCCCACCTCCGTCCCTTTGTGAAATATGTGGATTTTACTCCAGTCATTTCAAATAGATGCAAAAGTTTTATTTTCAGTACTAATTTGAAGGTAATGGTCTATACATCAATACAGGTCCGAGGGGAAAGCATTCAGATAAAAAATAAAGCGTGGGGGTTCGAAATCCCCGGCCTATGCTAAATATGTAAACTGTTGTAACTTTTGATTGGATGGTCCGATTTGAACATATTTGGTATGTATGGATTCAGAATCATGAGTTGCAAGTGATATTAGCATACTTATTGCACATAAAAGCGTGTATTGCATATAAAAGCGTGGGGTGTTCTTAATCCCTTTTCCGGCCTATGCGAAATATGCGTATTTTGCTACAGTCATTTCCAGTAGATGCATAGGTTTCTTTTTTCAGTACCAATTTGAAGTTAATGGTCTCTAGATCAATATTGGTCTGAAGGGAAAGCATTCAGATTAAAAAATTAAGCGTGGGGGTTCGAAACCCCCCTCCGTCCTTTGCGAAATATGTGGATTTTACTCCAGAGTATTTCAAATAGATGCAAAAGTTTCTTTTTCAGTACCAATTTGAAGGTAATGGGCTATTGATCAATACTGGTATGAGGGGAAAGCATTCTGATAAAAAAAATTAAGCGTGGGGATTTGAAACCCCCAGGCCTATGCGAAATATGTAAACTGTTGTAACTTTTGATTGGATGGTCCGATCTGAACATATGTGGTATGTATGGATTCAGAATCATGAGTTGCAAGTGATATTAACATGTATATTGCACATAGAAGCAGTGATGGTACCAGTGTTGGCGCATATCCACAAAACTAAAGAAAGTTTCATAGGAAAGTTGCTAATAAACCGGCTATAACAAATTGAACGTACATATACCGGGGTAGTTAAGTATTGCATATTGTTCTTGTCCAGCTACTTCGCACATGTACACTTGCAAAGACGTGTGCATTTCAATTTTGCCTTCATGCACTTGCAGAGAGAGCAGGTACTTGTGCAAGTGCACTTCACATCCAGGTGGAATACATCCCTGGCGAGGGGCAGCGAGGTCCATATGGGAAACAGCTTGCCTTCCTCTTCCTTCCACCCATGATTAGTGGGGTTGTTCAAAGGCATCATGCATGGACCTATGAGCTGTTGTCCATATGCTCGCTTGAAATACACTTCTTTTGAAATGTTGATCCAAAGCATCGGTTGTTGGGGGAATTCTCTCCACGTCCCTAGTCTTCTGTGAGAACACCTTCATTCGGACGAGGTCGACGTTAATGTCATCTTTGGAGTCACTGGAGTACAGCCTACAAACGAATCTCGCTGCCACTTCTTTCAGCCTTGGTGATGTTTGAAATGGAGTGTCGACGACAGTTGCAAATTCCTCCACGAGGAATGGCACTTCGTGCATCAACTTTCAGTTATTAAAAGGATATGTACATCACTGCAGGTGATGAAGTCCATCATGTAGGAAACAGTCCACCAATGGAGCAGTGCAACCATGAAGAAGCAGACACTCGTGTCCTTATACATCTCTTACACGCACTTCAAACATGGTCACTTGGGATGGTTCATGCCGGAGATACTGATGTTGTCATAATTCTGTTGAGTAATTTCCATCATATCAAGGCTCTGAATCCTGCTGCAGAAATCTGGATCTCCTTCAAAGTGGGAAAGACAATTAGAATGATCTCCCTCAACACTATCGCCTCAAACCATGGAGCGATAACGTGCAATGCAATTACCCTCTTTCACGGGTTTACAGGATCAGACATCAGGTCTTCGTTCAAGTTCAAAGGTAAGCGATAGCCTACTGCTGCAAGTTGATGCGACCTTTAAAGAGTTGCAGGATGTGATCATTGAAGATATGTACGATGACAGCTGATTTGCACGTTCTCTGTGCATGAGGATTGCCAATTTGATGCGGATAGGCTTGCAGATAGGAAGCCAGTGTAGAGAACAAGCAGCAGGTGTGACATGGTCTCTAAGCATGTTGCTACGTAGCTTAGTCTTTAAGTGAAGCCTTGCACTATCAAAACTATAACTAAGGAATGCGCAACTGCGGACTGAACCTCAGAATGAAAATTGTAGGTCGCAGGTGGTAGAAACACACACGGTAGTGACGCAGCTCGCAGCATCATAGGGCCTACATGCGACCATTTTAACCTTTATTTGACCAACGTTCCATTTTTGGAACATAATTTGTAATGTTAAAAAAAATAATTCTGCCTTGGTAAATTTATTATATTTGCACATCAAATGAAAGATCTAAGAACGGAGAATGTAAAACAGTGG